>CATIWJ010305299.1:0-12559 GCA_949640765.1 Croton laevigatus
AAGATACTATTCTAAAACAATGCAGAAACCTACTAACAAATGTTAAATCAAAACCAAGTGTTCTAAATTCAAAATGCAAACTAACTCAAATGTTCAACACATCTAATTTCAGTCCTCCATCAAGCTGACAGGTATTAACTATTTATTACAAAGAAAGGGTTTGGACTTAGTCTGCCCATGAATCATATTCGAAACTCTCTAAAATATAAGAGACTTGAAAACTAACCAAGACTAAATTTCTTCTAAACTAAAAAGCAGTCCATGGGAAATGAAACAGAACCTACAAGAACCTTTTTTTTTTTATAATTGAGTGATATAATATAAAAGACCAAGAGAATTGGTAAAAAAAAAACTAACAGAGAGTTACAAGAAGAAAGTTGAAATGTACAGGGAGGTGAAACAGAGACATGAAATATACAGGCATACTACTAATCACATATTTCAGAAGCGTGAGCCTCCCTGCATATGAAAGACAGGAACCCTTCCATAAAGCAAGTCTAGCTTCAATTCTTCTTATTAACGGATCCCAATCTCTAATAAGAAGCTTTTTATAAGTCAAAGGAACACCAAGATAAGAGATAGGGAAAGTAGATACCTTGCATTTTAGGATTGAAGCACAATGGTCAGTGAATGAGTTTTGTACTTCCAAGCCAATTAAGGAACTCTTAGAGTAGTTAATTTTAAGGCCAGATACCATTTCAAAACATCTCAAAAGACGGAAAAAGTTAATAATTTCCCATTCTTCAGCTGGCAAGAAACAAATTGTATCATCTGCATATTGTAGAATAGATAGATGCTGATGTAGATCTTCCAAATTAAACCCCTTTATAAGGTCCATTTCAACCGCTTTGTCAACCATATTCTTTAATCCTTCTACTGCCAGGAGAAAAAGAAAAGGGGAAAGAGGGTCACCTTGCTTGACACCTTTCTGAAGGTAACTAGGCTTAATAGGAGAGCCATTCACCAAGATAGATGTGGAAGATTGAAACCGACAACCCGCCATCCAAGACCTCCATTTTTCTGAAAAATTCATAGTCTCCATAACACTGTCCAGATAAGACCAGGATACACTATCAAAAGCTTTGTGGAAATCCAGCTTCAAAATAAAAGTAGGACAACGGCTGGAATAAATTTTGTGAACTACTTCTGTAGCTAAAAAGGAGCACTCATGTATACTTCTGTTCTTTACAAATGCAAACTGACAATTCGAAATAAGTTGAGGAAGACAGTGTCTGAGTCTAAAGGAGAGTAACTTTGATAGGATCTTGTAGATGCCATGAATGAGTGAAATAGGGCAAAAATTGCCCAACGAGGCCGAACCAGCAATCTTAGGAATCAGGATAGTAAAGGACGTCTTCAAAGCTACAGGGAGAGATCCCTCTTCATGAAAATCTAAGAAAACCTTTGACACTTCATCTTTCATGAAATTCCAAGCTCTTTTGTAATGTAAATTTGAGAAAACGTTTTGGTTTGCTTTCTATGTTTTAACCTTAATTATTTTTGGGCATGGAATGTAATTATAAAATAAAAGCTCTTCCATTCTCATTTTTGGCTCAATGAATAAATTGAAATGTGTAAAGTCTGGAAACAAAAAATGTCTCATATGACTGATTATAATATTCTTTTTTTTAGTTTGGTCATCCAAGAATGAATTGAAGAAAGTTGCAGGCCGAGTCATAGCGTAGTGGTAAACACTGGCAATAGACTCAATTCAAATCCCCATCACTAATCTCAAACTGAAATCCAGATAAATTATGCAAGGAAGATAGCTAAACGAGAAAATTTTCAGCCAAATACCCTATTCGAAAGCAATATCAACTCAAGCATTTGGTTAAACGGAAAAGTTTTTCGTCTCGCTTCTTGACTTCAAGACTGAAATTAAAACACGTTTTAGAATCACGTTAACGTGATTCAAGAAATAGACCATTCGAGAGGGGTGAGAGGTGAGAGATATAGCCTTGCTCTTGGTTGAAAGGGAAGCGATTCTTGTTGTGAGTAGCATCACTTTAGAACAAATTCTTTTATCATACCATTTATATGCTAAACTAATTAATTTTTTCCATGTAATAAAAACTTTTGATATCTAATTTTCCTTAAAAATTGATGAAAAAATAGTACTACTACTGAAATGATAGAGAAAATTTTCATTGATAGTATTGATCATTTTCCGTAATGAAACAATAAAAAAAAATATATGAAGCAATAAAGACAAACAATTTTATAGATCATAACTAAGTGAAAAATCAAAATTTGATTTTGTACATTAAAATAAGACTAAAGAGACAAACAAAATTAGTAAACTTTTCTTTTCCAATTGTTGCTTGCTTCATTGTCTTTAAAGCTATAATTATATTCGGGTAAAATAATTTATTATATATAAAACTAAAAAAATAAATCAAGAAAAAACTAACAAAAGAATCAAGAAGTAGAATGGTTACAAAATTGAGTGATGTTTTAGTCAAATTTTTAAAGGGAAAGACTAATTGATTAAATACTTAAGGAATTTATAATGCTTTTCCCGAATAAAAATAGGGACAAAGGGCTAAATTGAGCCAATTTAAAATATATATTAGATTTAGAAAAAAATTACTTTGTAGCATTTTAAACATTGATGAGTATTTCTAAAAGGAAAACATTGATGATTTAGTTCACACTTCGGAGTCAAATTGAGTTATATTCCGATTTATAAGTACTCTGTTTGACAGAAAATACGTACCTTGGTCGGGTCCATGAGGGATACCAATCCAATTTAATTTTTTTTTCCTAACGTTATCTCTTTTCCTTTTTTTCTTTTTCCAGTGAAATCCTAACTTGAAATTTAATTTTGTCTCTCATCCTATTAGCTTGGTCTATTATAAAATTTTGCCAGTTCGACCAAATTGCGCCATATTCCGATTTGAATATCGGTGGTGGGTTTGTATACTCTGTTTAGTTGTGATAAACTGTTTCTCTAGCCCTAATTCTACAATGGAACCAGTTTCCTACATTTCGTCTCCTAAAAGCAAGAAGAATAGCAATCACTAACCATGTGCTATCATCAAAGATATTCCCGACGATCTCCTAATTGAAATTCTGCACCGGCTTCCATGGAAATCGGCAATGCATGCTTGTCTTCAAGCACTGGTACGCTCTTATGTCGCTTGTTTCCAAGCACTGTCACGCTCTTATGTCTACTCCTAATTTCACTCACCACTTAAATGAATTATACCTCTTCTCTCCTTCTATTCTATGAAGAGAATGATGACATTATGAGACTCTATGTGCCTTTAGAGAATAGCATTCTAAGATCTGAGGCATTTTCCTTCTCTTACTTACCTTGCAAGCCGCAGGCAGGCAGTGGCTGAGCCTGTAGCCTTTTTCCGAGATTTGGTACTATGTTACGGTATCCTTGACTTCGATTGTGTTTATTACTTGTGTAATCCACTCTCCAGAATATGGATCCAACTCCCTGCTAATCATACTCCTACTCACCATGATGATAGATTGCACCATGGATTTATTTGCGAAGGCAGCAGTGCGACCTTATGGTGTGTTGTGATTCGAATTTCAGGGGTTTTTTACAGTGAAAATAGTCTCACAAATGTCCTTAAACTTCAGATTTATAATTCTGATTCTGATGATGGTTGGAGCGAAAAAGTCTTCAGTTGTGATCATAAAAATTTCGGTCCTTATGGCATTCATTGTAAAGGAATGTGGTTTTGGATGTCTTTGCATCATATAGATCCATTTAATGATGATAGTGAAATCTGTAGGATGATTAATCAACCACCGAACTAAGTCCTGAATATCGGATACTGCTGGCAATTGAAAACAGTCTCCCAGATAGAGATGTTTTATCCATTCATGTTTGGGATCTCATCGGTGATAGAAATGCTGAATGGCACTTGTAACATAACATCAGTTTCTCTGCTTGTCGCAATCTACTTGGTTTAAAGAAAGTCACTATGCTGCCCCACTTGGTTGTGATCCTAACAATGGTGAAATTGTTTACATGGTGATGGGTTTAAGTTCAATTGTATCATGCAACTTGCATAACCAAACACTGGAATTGAGTTTTGAATGTGACATATTTCCTACCATTTATGCTTTGGAAAGAGCTTTCTACACTGCCTCTATCTATGAGTTTCCTTGGCTGCCGACTTCCCTCCTGCTGCAAAACAAGTTCCATAATGTTTAAGAAATCTTGTTACTATCTCTGCTTTTCTACTACTAGCCTATGATTTTATCTTAAAGCGATATTTCTGTCTATCTTTTGTATTTTCTTGTGCTTCTCCCAAGATATGAATTATGATTATGTTGTTTATAATTCTTTTTTTCCCTTGTGAATATATTGTTGTTTGTGTGTCACCCGGACAACTAATGTACTAGATTTTTCCAATTTTGTATGAATTAATTCTGATCCTAATGTTTGACTGTGTACTCCAATTTTCAAGAGGAGCAGTTAGTTGCATTTAGTTTTGTGATGTGTATATACTTTTTCTTTTCAAAAATCAAATAGGATCTTTCAAGCTTCTCAATTTCCTTCAACTGTGTGATTTGCATTTCAGAAATCAAATCACTTTTGGTGTGTTGAATTAGTTTTGAAGCTGAGCTTCTTTAAGGAGGATCTGGATGTCATGCATTGCTTGGAGATGATAACGTATGATTTGATTTGACTGGTTCTTATTTTGAAATAACCTCTGGTTGTTATAGCAGCTTAGGGAAAACAATTATTTGGTGTTGCTTATGTTGTGTAGGTAGAGGATCTGTCAAGGATGTATAGGCTTTACCATAAAATAACAAGAGGCTTGGAACCAGTTGCTGCTGTTTTCAAGCAGGTTTGCTGGTTTCTATAACCATTCTATTTTTGCTGTCTAAGGCCTTTGAACATATTTTTCTTGACCACTGATTTTTTTTTTTTTTTAATCTTTGCAGCATATTACTGCTGAAGGAACTGTTTTAGTTCAGCAAGCTGAAGATGCTGCAATTAACCAGGTTAATAATTGTGATTTCTTCTGATAGATTTTAGTAACATGTTACTTCACTGTTGTTTTGTACTTAAATTCTGTCATGTTTAAATTCCACTAAAAATTCATTATATGGGAAGAAAACATGGATTGAAGGACCAAAGATAATTTATAAAAATATATATATTTTTTTCATTAACTTAAAATCACATTAATAATTTCAAAATTTTTCTGCATATAGCATTTGATTCGAGGGTAAATATGTAACTTAGACGATCATTGCTCTGTTTTTCTCTAAAAAATGTTGTGTCCAAGAACAGATTTTTCAATCTCCTTCCCTTTCCCCTTTCTTGCATTCCTCCCTACAGAACGAAAATTTAGAATCTTTGTTATTGTATGTATGTGTTGAACAGATGAGTCGCATGTTGAAGGTAATGTCATACTTCCCCTTTAATCGTGGATATCGAACTAATGTCTGAACTTTGTTTCTGTGGAAAGACAATTTGGTCACATTATATGGTTTATTAAGTTTTTTCATTGATTTTGAATTTTCAGCCTGACATTAAGGTGATTAAGGAGTGAATGGAAGATCTGATTTCCCGAGATTACTTGGAGAGGGACAAGGAGAACCCAAACACGTTTAGGTACTTGGCTTGATTCCAGTACTGTTGTTAGGATCAAAGTACAGTTGACCTTCGAACTTGAAAATTGGTGTAAATGAATTAGTGGCAGCTCTTATAGTAAAAAAGTAGAATTTTTGGAGATATTTTTGTGAACTGCTCCATAACAGCAGCTTTTGAGGAAATGTTAATAGAAATATTGATTTCATGATGTCACAGCTTGTTAATCTTTTTATTAATTACGCCCTGTTTCTGTTTGAATTTGAATAATGGAGCAAGTGATTCTAAAAATTATTGAAAGGAAAGAAAACTAAAGATATAGTTTTTTCAAGTTTATAAATTAAGTAAATAGCTTAAAATTTTTTAAAATCCGAATATACCCTTGCTCTTACTTATGGAAGAGCAGATCAAAGGAGATCAAAATATACCATATTAAAGCTAGAGGTTTGTCTTCTTCTTCTAAACAATGGAAGTTTCATGGATCTTTATTTTTTTCTTCTGAATATTGAAGGTGCCTTGAGCTAGACTTGAGAATTGTGCAATTTTCTTAAAAAGAAGAAATCAGATTGTATTAGCACTTGATTCTTCTTCTTCTGCTGCTGTTTGATATATATATATATATATATATATATATACACACTCACCATTACATGATATTGTGTTTATATATGATGAGTGTATATATATATGCATATATTGGTGCTCCAATTTTCAGAGCGAAATTTGTTGTGGTGAGTAATTGTATTACAGATTCAGTTATTTTCAACTTTATCCAATGATTCAGTTACTCGGTGAGTGAACAAGCTGAATGAATCATTTGTAATACAAGGATGAATGGATAATCATCAAATTAATAACCAATTGAATTTAAGCTTCGGATTAGTCCATGTTGGGAACTCGTAGACTGTATACACATATTGTATGATAATAATAGCCAATTACAATTTGACTCACGCCTAGAAAATTCAAATGTACCAACAACAACAATTCAATAATACAAATAAAACTTGTAACAACTTGATATAAGGAGTTGAGGGAACAACGAATCCAACTCTTCTTTCTTCAAATGAATATTCCATCTCTTGTCCTTGATTAGCAGCAGCATAAGGAGGGGGTCATAACCGTCTGCATTGGAATAGACATTGTTGAAGGTGATGAGGGCACTGGAATTGGCATTGCCTTTGGAGGAGTTCTATTTTCTTCATCAACTACACAAGGCTTCCTAGGAGTTGTAGCAGTAATCTTAACTTCATAGAAGCAGTAGGTCAAATCAATTAACCGAACACACAGAATTATCTTGAGTTAGGGCATGTCCAATCACCGTCTCTTCCACAAAAATTATAAGGATACACAAATTATAATTCCTTTCTTTTTTTAAGGAATAATACTTTTAAAATTATAATCCTTGTTTGAGTAGGAATATAATCTTTTATTATTAAGAATATAATTTGGTTTAATTGGTTAATTGAATTTAATCCTAATAGAATTAGGATTACATGATCCCTTATAAAAAGAGCTTTAATTTTGCAAAAATTTTTGTAGAACGTCCGCAGTTCGCAATTCTCATAGGCATAACAAGGGACCTTCTAGAGCTCAAGCCGTCATCATCATTGATAGCAACAATCAAATCGTCACCATCATCAGATAGATCATCATCGTCCAGAAAAGAAGAAGAAAAAAAATATTGCCATCACATCGCATCCGAATCAGGTAATATCGATCAATTAATGAACAATTGAAGAGGAATATCACATTCACGTTCTGTGCTTTGATTTGTAATTTGAATTGTCCATTCATCTTATCTTTTCGTTCTTCTTATTTAATTGGTCTGTTCCTCTTTCTTTTTGCTTTTCTTTAATTATTGGTACGGAGGAGATGAGGCCAATTCAATCTGCTCCTGCTCCTGATGGTGGTGAAAGTCTTGCAAAACCTGACCCTGCTGCCCAGTTTAGACAACCCCCTCGTCAGGTTCTTGAGCCCCCAGAAACGGAGCAATATACTATTCAACTTCCTGAGGGAATCACAGGAGAAGAACTTGATATTATTAAGCTTACTGCTCAGTTTGTGGCTCGAAATGGTCAAGCATTCCTGACTGGACTGACCAATAGAGAGATAAACAATCCCCAGTTCCATTTTTTGAAGCCAACGCATAGTATGTTCACATTTTTTACTGGACCGGCTGATGCTTATTCCAAAGTTTTGATGCCTCCAAAAGGTTTGACAGAAAAACTAAAGAAAAATGTTGTTGACATGACCACCGTGCTTGAGCGTTGCTTGCATCGGCTGGAATGGGAACACTCTCAAGAGCAGGCAAGACAGAAAGCCGAGGATGCAATTGAGCGAGAGAGAATTCAGATGGCCATGATAGATTGGCATGATTTTGTCGTGGTTGAGACCATAGACTTTGTAGATGATGAAGATGAGGATTTGCCCCCTCCTATGACTCTTGAAGAGGTTGTAAGGAGGAGTAAGGTTTCCACTATGGTTGAAGATGAAATTGTTGAGCCTGGAAAGGAAGTGGAAATGGAAATGGATGAAGAAGAGATGCAACTTGTTGAGGAGGGAATGAGAGCAGCCAAACTTGAAGAGAAAGAAAGTGAGAAGGAACTTATGAAGTCAAATGTTGAACAGGAAGAACCAATGAGAATTGTGAAGAACTGGAAGAGACCCGAGGAAAGGATTCCAGCTGAAAGAGGCCCAACGAAGGTGGTTGTTTCTCCAATCACTGGCGAGTTAATTCCAATTAATGAGATGTCTGAGCACATGAGAATTTCTCTTATTGACCCCAAGTACAAGGATCAAAAGGAAATAATGTTTGCCAAAATTCGCGAAACAACTCTTGCACAGGACGATGAGATCTCTAGAAACATTATTGGACTTGCACAAACCCGTCCTGATATCTTTGGCACCGCTGAAGATGAAGTTTCTAACGCTGTCGAGGCTGAGATTGAGAAGAAAAAAGATGAGCAACCAAAGCAGGTTATATGGGATGGTCACACTGGAAGTATTGGACGTAGTACTGCAAATCAAGCCATGTCTCAAAATGTTAATGGGAAGCATCAAGCTGAAGCTGGTAACAATGATGTGAGGATCCTTCCTGGTCCAGCAGCAGCTCCTCCTCCTTGGCCTACCCTGGCGTCAGTTCGTCCTCTACCTCCACCACCAGGAGGAGCCACAAATCTTCCTCGGGTGCCTCCAAATGCAATACAATATTCTGCTCCAGCTGGTGTTGCATTTTCTGTAGCTCCACCAAGGCCTCCATTGCCAGGCATGAATATGATGAAATCATCTCGTCCTCCCCAGCCTCTTATGCCAATGACATCTGGGCAGCAACCCTTTATGATGAGTCTGCCGCCTCAGATGCCTTTAGTATCTGGGAATCAACCAAATATGATTCCTATGGCACCTGGATCTCAGTTTACTCCATTGCCTATTCCTCGACCTTTTGGCCAATATCCTATGCCTCCACCTCCTGTTTCTAAGGTGCCAGCACCACCACCGCCTTTGCCCCAGGGAGTGCCTCCACCACCTCCACCTGATGATGCTCCTCCACCGCTCCCAGAGGAACCAGAGCCAAAGAGACAGAAGCTTGATTCTATGCTTATTCCAGAAGAACAGTTTTTGGCTCAACATCCGGTAAAAATTTGTACATTATGCTTGATATTCATCAACGTGATTTTGTACCAGATTTATACTTCATTTGTGATTATGATTCTACATTCATTGCTGATGACTTGTTTATTTTTGCAGGGACCCGTGCGTATCGCTGTTACCGTTCCAAATGTTGAAGAAGGAAATCTTAGAGGGCAAGTTCTGGAGATTACAGTGCAGTCCTTGTCTGAAACTGTTGGTAGCCTAAAGGAGAAAATTGCTGGGGAGATCCAACTTCCGGCTAACAAGCAGAAACTGAGTGGAAAACGTGGTTTTCTCAAGGACAATCTTACACTCGCCTACTACAATATTGGTGCCGGAGAAGCACTTTCTCTCTCTTTGAGAGAGTGTGGTGGCAGAAAGAGATGAAGGGATTCCTTTACATGGTTAAGGTTTTCCATTCTCTACCCCTAACCCCACCCCCCTCCCCTTTTCTCCTCCTTCTCCTCCTCCTCCTCCTCCTCCTCCTCCCCCTCTCTCATTTTCTATAGGATTATATTGTCATCAGAAGGTAATCTTCCTTTTTTATTTCATTATCGTCGATGTTATGCTGGATATTATACTGTGTATGCGATATTAGGATTACTTGTTAATGCTAACATTACTATTATTTTGAAATCATTATATTTGCACTGATATTTGATTGGTATCTAACAGACATACGGCAACTTGGCAAATTTTTCTTATAGACAAGGGGGAAAAGTAGAGAAGTTTGTTTCCATTAGGCCCGCGGAAACACCATCTGATTTATATGTAATTGATTCATATGGGAAAATATGTGCTGATTATTTCTTTCTTTTCTTGCTGCAAGTTATTTTCTTCATCTATGTAATGACTCAGAATCAGCCACAGCTGCGTCTTTTGCTGCATAATGGCTGGCAATCAACGGGTTTAAGGATTTCTAATGCATTTTTTTTCATATACAGAAAAGCTAAAGTTTTGGGGGATGGTGTTCATGACCGTGTATACTAGTCTGCTTATGCTTAGAATGGCCGAAGCAGGTTGATGATTTTTGTATATTTTAGTTTTACATGAGTGTATTGTGTTTTATTTGCAGAATTATAGTGGCAGTGATCTCATACCGCCATTATTTTGATATTTTTGCATCATTGATGAATGGTTGATCGTTTAACGCGGGACCTATCATGAATATTGTAAGACGGAGATGATGAATTAGTCTTTACTTGACGTGCTCGTGCATTATCGAAGCACTTCTTTTTACCCTTTCTTTTTGATGATTTGGTTCCTTTATATGATGATATCCATCAGTTGCCTGTGTTTCAAGACTTTCTGATAGTGAGAATGCTCTATTAGCAGTACTTTTATTTTTGTTCTCTTACAACCAAACTTTACTGTTAACACTTTTCCATTTTTATTTCCCAACTCTCTTCGGTAATACTCCTAGGGCTGTGCAAAACCCGATCCATCCATTCAAACCGACCGAACTGAACCGATAGCTCGGTTCGGTTTGAATGGTAAAATATGTAAAATTTCGGGTTTCGGATTATTCGGGTTGAACCCGACTAAACCCGAACCATTAGTATAAATAGCCTTTTTTTTCCCCAAGTTAAATCTTAACCCTTTGCTTGTGCCGCCGCCCTTCTCTCCTGCCTGCTCTCCTCTCTCCATCTTCTTCTCCTCTCCGCCACCATCACCATTGCCTAAACATTCAACACCCGGCGTTAATCATACATATATGCTGATTAATCATACATCATCTTCATCTGCTCTTAACCCTTTGCCTTTTAGTTAATCATACATCATCTTCATCTGCTCTCTTCCCACCTGGCGTTTTGCAAAGATGAATGTTTCTCGGTGAGAGTTTTGAAGAAGCAACGTTTTGATGGAAGCGAATCTGAGAAGAGATCCGGTAATCTGATCTGAAGAGGATGGTGAGGCGATTTTGATGGGATTTAGATAGTTTTGGATTTTGAATTCAAAAATCAAAAGAAGCATGAATGATGATGATCAGTGACGAACGCAGATTCGAAAGGTGGAGGGGCTATGCCTTATAATTATTGGGGGCTGAAAAAAATTTTGAAAAAAAAACAAAAAAAAGCAAGGAAATTTAAAAAAAAAATAAAAAGTGGGAGAGGCTAGAGCCACTGCAGCCCCCCCTTTCTGTCCGTCCCTGATGATGATGATGTCGATCTAGTATAATGAATCAGAACCACTCGATAGATTGAAGGTTTGAAATTTTTTTTTTTTTTTCTCTAATTTCTCTCTAGATTTGCCATATACCAGTACCGATCTTGCATGCTTGTCTCTCTCTTTTTGTAATTTTTTTTCTTTTTTTTCATTTGATTAGATTTAACGATGATGGGATTGTAATGTTGATGATGAATATTTTAGCATTTTGTTGATGATGGGATTGTAATGTGGGGATTGTTGATGAATATTGATTCTGTTGATGAATATATTTTCTGATTTTGTTTATGAATATTTTGACGATGATGAGATAGCAATGTTGATGATGAATGTTGATTTAACAGTGTTTTCTAATTTTTAATTTGCTTATAGAATGCCCAACACATGTTAACAAATGTTTGTTTGTTTGTCGGGTAATTCGGGTTCAAAGGATTGGGCCCGAATATTTTTGGGTTGTTCGGGTAGGGGCCCGAAATTACTTCGGTTCGGGATGGAAGAGAGTGTCGATTTTGGGTTTCGGGTTATTCGGGTTCGGTTCGGATTGATCCGAACCCGACCGATGCACAGCGCTAATACTCCCCTCCGTTCGTGAAATATAGGAAAGATTTTATTCTACACGTAAATTAAGGAAACTAAAGTTTCTCTACTTTTATTCCAAAATACCCCTTTCCATCTAATTATTACACATAACAATAAAAAATTCAATAATAAAAATATGATTTGATCACTAGAATAAAATACAATACCCAACTCTACCCACTTTAGCTAACATCAGCAAAAATGAGGCCCACCCACACTCTCTAAAACTCCCATGGCAGCGGATAATTTACCCAAAAAAAGACCCAAAATACCCTAACCAAGAAAACAGCGGGAAAAGTGAAGAACAACGAGGAAGCTGAGAATTGTCCGATGTTTCAAAAGCAAGCAGGAAAAGTACATGTACATTCCCTCTCATATCAATTGTATGTATACTCCAAAAGTAAAATAGAGATGAGTTTGTGCAGAAGAAAATACATGCTGCCTCTGTTCAGCTTTGTGCTGTTGGTCAATAAAATTTGTTAACAAATAGAGTAAAGTGGCCATAGTTTTTCAATGTCAGCTAAAGTGATGTAAATGGACCTCTGGTTCCGTTTGAGTTTAACTATCCACCAATACACTTTTTTGTTCTTGTGGCCAACATTATAATATTGTATA
>CATIWJ010305370.1:0-24878 GCA_949640765.1 Croton laevigatus
AAAGCTAATGCTCCACTATGTATTAATGCTATCTTCTGTAATATTGTAGCTTCTGTACTTGTAATATAGCAGAGAGCAGAAAACAGAGAGTGTGAGAGGAAGAGAACTTTGAGTGTGTTCTTTGTAGAGAGAAAATATTGAATTTGTGAGAGAGTGTTGTTTTTTGTAGTTGAGTGAGAGTTGCTCCTCCTGTAATTCTATTACGTGATTAATAGAAGAATTTTCAACCCTAACACTCCTCTATACAGTCCATTTTCACAACATGCTTCTTTTGCCTCCTTAAAACCTTAAAAAAAAAAAAAGATCAATCAAATCATTAAAATAAGTTGTAATAAAATAAAATGTAATATAATCAATACAAGCATGTGATTAATTACAAAATAATCAATCATAGATGAAAAATTACTTACCGTATTTACATGGATTGTTAATCGTATAAATAGCAGACGAGTAACTATCAAAATATGAAAATTTAAAACCTTGAAGTTGTGTTTTTAACTTCTTGAGCTTATTAGGAAGTACATTGTTGTGTAATCTAACAAAACTTGAAATTTGTTCACTAACACCACTTGAGCTATTTTCTTCTATTGCTCTAATTGCTGGTATAAATTCCAATGATGCAATGCTTGAAATCCCAAATTTTCTTTCACCATTTGCATATAATTTCTGATAAAAAAAATTTAAAATTAGTTATTATTAATAAGGGATATTTATAAAAACATCCCTGAGTTTTATCCTATTCTACATTTTTCTCTCTGTCTTTTTTTTTGCGAACAAAAATATTCATGTGTTTCAAATCCGTTGATAATTATACCATTCCGTCTATTTTTTCTGTTAAAATAATGGTAGAAGGATCAAAATATAATTTTACAGGCTCTTTTAAAAAAGTTTTAAAAAATAAAGGACTAATTTTAAAATTTTTCATTTTCTTCATCGTTTTCTTCTTCCTTGCAGAAAACAGCAACTCCACTTAAACCTCTTCTGCTCTGGTCATTTTAATTGTCGTCACTGCCTTTTATTAGTCTATATATATATAAATACAGTAAAAGAGAAAAGGAAATCACTTCCAAATCAATTTCACCTCTTATTTGATTCTATAGTGCTTTTACATGCATCTTGGCTAGCTGTATGAACATGTGTCATTCGGAAACTTTGAAGAATTAAATGGGTATCTAGAAAAAATAATAAACAATTAGATAAGATGTGCTTATTCCCAGAAATAGAACTCTACATGCAAAAATAGCTAAAACACATTCCCAGAAATCAAATACCTTCATGCAGCAGACAAATGTTGCCTTCGTCGGAGACTTGAGAGAGACCTCAAACGAAAGAAGTTACTTTCGTTGTCGCAAATTGAGGATACCCATGATTTCGATTCTTCGTCGGAGACTAAGTGACTGCGAAGAGGAGAAGATAGCAGAAAGGCTGAAATGAATAGAGAAGATCGACATGGATTTTCAGGAAAAAAAAAAAGAGAAAGAGAGGACTGAAGTCTGAAAGAAAGGGAAATGGTAGTCGACGCCAGAGATGAGAAGCAGCAGTTCAGGTTGCTCGCTGGAGAAAAAAGCTTTCCGGCGAAAGTGGAGCCGCTGCATCATTTTCTGCAAGGAAGAAGAAAATGAATGGAGAAGATGATCTTTGTTTTTTTTAAAACAGAGCTGCAAATCCATAATCATTGGCTCCAATGCCGATTAAATAAATAGATTTGGACAATAATGCCCTTGTATTTGTATCACCCAATTTCTGCCTTAGCTTCTTCTCCACTTTTTTGAAATAATAAAGCTGATGTTTAAGGTCTATAACCTGTTTAAAATTAAATCATTAAATATTTAGGTAAATTATGGAAAATTCATAAATTAAATATAAATATTAAGCCTAATAAAAAAAAAATTTAATCATCAGCTGCTAGCTATATCCACATTGGTGAACTCTACATAGTGATTGGGGATTAGTCGGATTTACTATGGACCGTCAAACAGACACGAGCTCTGCACCGTAATTGGGATTAGTTGGATTTACTATGGACTATCAAATAGACAAAGGCTCAAAATATCTCACAAATTATATCGGGCAAAAAAAAATAATCGTACTTGTCCTTGTAATGTTTCTACAAGAACACCGGCTCCTCTTGATGCAAAATTCACACCCTTTATAAAATCACGATTCTTGAGATCAAGATATGCTGGTATTAATGGCAACTTTAAAAATTTAGCTGCAAAAATAATAAAGAAACAAATAAATAATCAATCGAATAATAAATTTTATTATAACTAGAGGTGTCAAAAGCTGATCAGACACGAACCGGACATGAAATTAGCGGGATAGGGTTGAGTTTTTCAACTTGTTTAATCCCATGCTTTGTTTGGTTGTGTATTTGCAATATAGTTACTTATTTTGAATTAGGCTTAAATACAGAAATCAGGTTACATGGGTTAGGGTCAAACTGCAATTAGCAAATTAAATGGGTTCAGTTGACCCATATATATATATATATATATAACAGATCAGGTTAGAGTTAGCTTTCTAACATGTTCATTTAAATATATCAGGTTAGGGTTAGCGATATTCAACCCGAACCTGTTTGACACGAACACAAACCTGACCAGTTTGACACTCCTAACTGATTCAAATAACTTAAAGTGTAAAATTTTTACCAATAAAATCTGGAATAACTCCACCATCAGAAAATCTCCCAGTAGGATGCTTAAAGAAAGTTTCTCCATATGGCCAGAAATTTGCTCGGATAGAAGTATTGAAACAATTATTATTACCTGGATCAAATAAAGAATCACCAAAAATGAATAATGCAACTTTCTTATGATCTTGGGATGATAGATTATTGCTTTGTGTAGTGGAAATTGAGATAAGAAGACTTAAACAAAAAATCAAGACGGGAAAATCCAAATTTTTGCCATGTTTATTTGTTAGAAATCAGGGTGTTTGGTAGGAGGGAAACAGCAGGAAAGAGGATAAGGAAGAGAAAGCTGATTTTCCTTGATGAAAATTATAATATAATCGCAAAAGTCTTGAGTCTTCTGGATTTTATTGAATGAATGTGACACATAGTAACTAAATATTATTGACAACTTAGCAGAAGGAGGACAAAATTGCAGATAAATTTATGTTAAAAACAAAATTGCAGATAAATTGAATGCAATAATAAAGTTTTAATTTATAACATCTTGGCCCTTTCTCCGTAAAATTGCCGATAAATTTATGTTAAAAAAAAATTGCAGATTAATTGAATGCAATAATAAAGTCTTAGTCGTACAACATATAATTAAGCACATGGACAAAATATAATCTAAGGATGGATGCATCTTATAGAAAGATTAGAATAATCCGCTCTTTTACAGAAAATATAATCTAGTCTCACATGGAGCTTACAATTTGATCTATGCTTTAATTAGTTTTCTAAGATTATAAGGCCTTGTTAGGTCACGATGTCCACTCCACATTAACTTTGCGAGTTGATAATTAAGTTTCTCTGTTGGATGATTTCCATCAAAGAACAAATACTCCTTTGTATTTTTACATAATTCATAGTTTTTATTTACTCCACAACCCATTCCTCTAAATGGTCCGCTTCCACAACAAGCCGTCTCTGCCACCTTAAAGCCTACAAAATTAATTCAATGATAAGAAATACATCTAGTGAGTAAATCATAATACAATATAATGTAATTACAGTAATCAACTTTAATTTAAAAAAAAATACATAATTACCATATTTAGAAGGATTATTAATTCTTTGTAATTCAGAAGTGTAGGCATCAAAGAATGAATACTTAAAACTTTGTAGCTCCTCTTGTAGCTTCAGAAGCTCATTAAAAAGTGCATTATTATGCAATTTAGTAAAAATCATAATTTGATCACTAAAACCATTAAAGACTCTTGCTGATGGTGCTAATCCCACTGCCCCCATGCTTAAAATCTCAAATTTTCTTCCACCAATCCTATAGATTTCCTGAAACACCAATCAAAAATTGATTAATCAACTAAAAAATTAAATTAATTGAGAAAAATGATATTTTAAAGTTAATGATATATAATATTACTTTGATCACAGTAGTTAAGTTGCCAATAACCATCCCCACAAGCTCTTTTCTTGAATTTTCATCAAATGTAGCACTATAGTTTGATACGAGAGGTGAGATATAATCATTGGTTCCAATGTTGAATAAGTAAATTGCTTTGGAAACTAATGCCTTTGATTTTGTATCTCCCAATTTCTGTCTCAACTGCTTCTCCACTGTTTTGAAGTTGGAAAGTTGAGTTTGAAGATCTATAGCCTGTGTTTCATAATTTATGTAGTATATATACATATAAAAAGTTAGGGAAATAATGTAAGTCAAATATAAGCAAGATATATGATTAAGCATTTTTATTGTACTTGTCCTTGGAAAGTTTCGACTAGAGCACCAGCTCCTGCTGACGCAAAGTTCACACCCTTTGTAAGGTCGAGATTATTTGGCTCAAGATATGGTCGGATTAGTGGTAGTTTCATATATTCAGCTACAAAAAGATGTACAAAAATAAATAAATAAGTTTTATTGGAAACTACAGCTGAGGAAAAAGAAGTGTAAAGTTCTTACCGATAAAATCAGGAATTATTCGACCGTCTGAAAATCTTCCAGTAGAACGATTGAAATAAGTTTTTCCATACGGCCAAAAATTCGCACGTTCATATGTCTTTTCCAAATAATTATTGTTACCAGCATCAAAGAGCGAATCTCCGAAAATGAACAATGCGACACGATTATTTTGAGATGATAGATTAGTGCAATTTGAGATGCAGAAGAGACTTGAAAACAAAATTAGTAGAGAATAATTCAGCATTAACCATTTCATTGTTTAATTATACTGAAGGATTTAGGGGAAAAAGAAGATAGAAAGCAACTATTACTCTATGCATAACTACAAATATTACATATAACTCTATTTATATATAGATTTTGCACATGAATTACAGCTCAATGTGTTCTTTTCTGGGGCTACAAACTTGAATCTTGGAGTCATTTTCAATGAAACTCAAAATCTTTTTGAGTATTTTTAAATTGCCAATTCATGTGGTCGCAGTTGACAAAGCAATAAATGAACTATTATATCAATTTTGAGAAAGATTTATATTAATTTCTAATATTAGGTGTTGAACTTGAATGAAAATTACTCAAAGGGAAATTTAAGTTTTTTATTCTCAATAAAAAGATCTTGACCAGTCCACCTTCATAATTAGGTCTCCCTCTTCTGCCCTAAGTACTTTTTAGGTTTTGAAGGTAGATTACTGAAAGTAAAATTGTGTATTTTATCTTCAAGTGGCCTAGTGGTAAAAATTATTAATTCTAGTTTATATCCACACCACTAATTAAAAAAATATTATTATCATTTTCTTTGTAATGAAGATTAAATTTACTTTTTTTTTCATTTTTATTTTGATAATATCAATTTTTTTAAATATGAAATAATTTAACTTATTTTATAAATATCTTATAATCAACAGGAGAGAACGTTAAATTACTATCTAATTATTAAACTGCTTAAATGGGAGATCGCACATTCCCATGAGGTGTATTTTTTAAAATGGAGGGAGTGTGTAATAGTCAAACCAAAAAGATTTGGTTTGCCTTCTCATGATATTTGAAATGAATTGCAGTCTTCTTCCACATACTTAACTTCTATCTTTCTTTTTTTTTTTTAGTGGCACACTTAACTTGTTGTCACAAGACAACCTGGGAACCGTAACACCTAACTGCCTTCGTCAAGAAATTAGATCCAAATTTACGAACCTAAAATAGTTAAATTAAGTGGACCAAATAATTAGATGTTCTAACTTATATATCATATCAGATCCCAATCAATATCTAATGTGAGATTTCACACTTCTAATCCATTTTATAAATTCACAACTATCAAAATTATATGAAAAAAGAAAAACTAAAGCTCTAAATACATCTATATATTAAGTAAATATTTTAATTAATATAATGTATTTAGAGCTTTACCTTTTTTAATGAACTTACTTAGCCCTTTTTTTTCCGTAATTTTAAGTTTAAATCATATCGTTTGAATCCCACAAATATTGTACAGTCACATATAACTTTCAATAAATCATCCTGTTAAAAATTTGTTTTATATCATAAATTTAGTACACTAAAGAGATAAACATTACAAGGCAAACAAAAAAAAATTGTAAGCTATTTTAATAATAGTTTGATCTATGGTTTCACCATTGTTATAAGATTGTAAGGTACTGCTAGCTTACCATTTCCATCCCATAACATTTCTGCAAGTTGGGAATTAAATTTTTCAGTAGGATGAACATAGTCAAAAAACAAATATTCACTTGGATTTTTGCACAATTCATAATTTTTATTTGTTCCACATGTTCTCATTCCTCTATATGGTCCTGCTCCGCAGCATGCTGATTTTGCCATCTTAAAACCTTCAAAAATAATTTAACAATTAAACTAAATAAACACTTAAATTTAATTATAATTAGTAATAATAGAATAAAATGACATTCACTTGGTGGTTGGAGGCCAGCAGAGGTGGTAAGATATTTGCCCTCGAGTCATAACAGACTGAGTTCAAATCTTCCTATCCACATTCAGGTGCGTGAGTTTTACATATGCTAAAAAAAATTGACATTCACTCGAATTAATGTATATATTTTGAAAAAACTTACCGTATTTTGAAGGATTGTTGATTCTATAAACTCCAGCATTGTAGAAATCTAAAATTGAATACTTCAAATTTGGTAATTCTCCTTGCAATTTCTTAAGTGCATTAGGAAGTTCAATGTTGTGTAATTTAGTAAACCTTGTTAGTTGTTTATCCAATCCACCTGATATCGTCTCGTTTACTGCTCTACTCGATGGTAAAAACTCTAATGGCGCAACGTTTAGAATTCCAAAATTTCTTCCACCGGAATAGTATATTTCCTAATAAACCAAATTAACCAACGAATTAGATTTTAAAAGAAAAAGGAAATTTAAATCAAATAAAAGATTATATTTTCTGATAAAAATGAATTAAATATGAAATTAATTACTTTGATTGCTGTAGTCATGTTACCAATCACCATTGTTACTTGTTGTTTTACTGATTCACTGTTGAAGAATATACTGTAATTGCTTGACACAAACAGTGATGAATAATCATTGTTTCCAAAACTAAATAAGTAAATAGATTTGGACAATATTGTATTTGTCTCTGCATCACCCAGTTTTTGCTTTAACTGCTTCTCCACTTTCTTAAAATTAATAAGCTGACTTTTAAGGTCAATAACCTGTGAAAAAAATTTTAAAAATTAAAACAAAAATATAACCTTACGATTACGTTACTTGATTTTGTTATAATTATAAAAAAATTAACTGATGTAATCACGATTTGATAAATTATTTACAGAAGTTGTTTAAGAGAAATATAATTATACTTGTCCTTGAAAAGTTTCGCTGAGAGCACCAGCTCCTCCCGATGCAAAATTTACACCGTTTGTGAAGTTATTGTTCGTGGACTCAAGATATGGCCTAATGTACGGTAACTTCAGATATTCAGCTACAATGACAAAAATACAGAATAAATCATCTTAGTACATTAATTATTTAAGTAAAATGAACAAAAATGTGTAACTTTCTTACCAATAAAATCTGGAATTATTCGACCGTCAGAAAACCTTCCTGTAGGACGTTTAAAGAACGTTTCACCGTATGGAAAGAAATTCGCACGCCCAAAGGCGATTTTGAGATAATTATTATTACCAGCGTCAAACATAGAATCTCCAAAGACGAATAAGGCAACATTGTTATGAGCTTGAGATGTTAGATTATTGCTTTGAGCTGTGCTAGTTAAGGTAGTAAGACTTGAACATAAAATCATGAAGAGAGGGAAAACCCACTTCAAGTTAGCCATGTTTGGTTGAAATTTTCTTAGGTTTCTACACATTTATATACATGTTTGAAACTCGTTTCATTCTGGTTTTACTTTTTTAAAAGTCATACAGTTGACTGTCGCCGAGATGAGAACTTTCAAATTTGGCAACAAAGAAGAACGTTCCATAGATAATTTTCTTACAAAATGGGGTCTTGGATGTGACTTGTGTGTTTAACAGCAGTACCTTCCTGCAACTGGTACAGCATAGTAGTGTTAGACATTTGCTTGATACTAAATTTTTTTTTTTTTTTTAACGGGCAACAGCCAGCCGAGTTGGCCTTTTTTCAAAACCTACGCTAAAGTCTTGGATTCGACTTCCACTTTCCTCTTTTCTAATCCTTGCGTGCGTATGTGTGTGGTTTGTGCGTGTATATGCTTATATAAAATGAAAAATTCTCCCTCCCCTTTTCTTGTACCTAATTTGGCAGTTTATTTATTCTCCTTTTAATATAAAACCGCGAGATAAAATTAAGACTTTCAGATCGCTCAAAAACAAAATCAATAACGTTAATCATGCAAAAAATAAATGAGACCAACAAGATTACTATGGTTAGTTAGAAGAAAGAAAGGTGTAAAAGAGTAATAAAAAATGATAAGTTTTTAAAATACTTACCCGTAATGATTGACTTTGTTATGTCCTAAAGTTTTGATTTTTTTTCAATAGTCAAACGTTTAACTAAACCATAAAATATTAGCCTAATTATATTCGGGGTAAAAAAAAACTATCAGCCTAACTAGCATAAATCCTAGTATATGGACTTTTTGGTATATGTTTAATCTTTTCTAGAAGACATTTTGATTACTAGTATTTTCTAAGTACCTCATGTTTTGGGGTTAGAGCAGTGGGGGGTGGTTGGGCTACATTCAATACGCTTCAGTGATGCTTTAAGACACATATGGAGCAGTAGCTTGGTGTAGTGATAGACATGGTTAGGTTTGAGCTAGTCGGGCCGTGAGTACTAAATATTCACATTTCATGAATTCCTTGAACGTTAAACTGAGCCGTATTCAAGGGCGACGTTCAACCCTCAGTTTACCGGCGGTTCTAATGCCTCAACGATTTGACTATGGTTCACAAGTGCTTTTGGTTGTTCGGCCTTTCGATTCATATGTGATTCAAATGTTTTCAGTATGTACAATTTGATGAACCGACGGTTTACAGTTAAAAAAATCCAAAACTTGAATTGGCATCAAGGGTCTTGGTTACAGTTCGGTTCATAAGCGGGTTGGTTCACGATTTGAACCCTACTGTTTGCACTATTTGACTTAGGCCCTTGGCCACCTCTAGCTTGGTGATTAGGATGCACGCCCGACATATGTCATGAGGTCTAAGTTCAATTCGAGGTAGTGTAAGCTTGGGTCTTTGAATGTTAGGTTTTCCTAGTAGTATTGTTGGAGCCGGATTGGCCTGATTGGTTGAACCACAAACAGTGGGGTGGGCTTGATAATTGGCATACAAGACTAAAAAATTTTAATAAAGTCAAAGCTCATTTTCTCAGTCAGTGCTATTCTCTTTAGTCTTCTTCATTCCATTCTTTTCATATAATAATTAATGTTCATGAATGGATTTTCTCTATATAGCAGCTATTATGAAAGCAGACAAATCTTCATTTTATATCTATGCAATAGTCAAACCGAAATTGATTTGGTTTGTCTTCTCATGTTATTTTAAAAAAAAAAAATGGATTTGCAATCTCCTTTCACATTCGCCGCCTAATTTCTAATTGTTTTTTTAGTGGAATTTAACTTCTACTTCATTTAATATAAAATAAGTTATCTAACTAATTTTCTGATCCATAACTATAAAAAATCATAAAATAAATTAAAACCTAAAACTTAAAAAATAAAAAATACAGTACAAATTATCAATTTGCATTATATATTTTTCTTTGGCAATTTTATATTTTATATTGTATAGTAATTGTGGATTGAAAAGTTCTCTTGGATTGGTTATGGCGGAAGGGGTATTTATAGTGATTTATAGTATTTTATGCCAACAGTGAGAGGTATGGGTGATAGTACGTGTAGGTATGGATGAGAGGTAAGAGCGTCGGTACAAAAAGAAGCCATGCAGGAAGCCTTGGGAGGCGCCACGTGTGTAGTAGGTGACCTATTGGTGGTGGAGCCAGGTGTAGTCGCAACCTCTCGGGTTCAGTTTCTATGGAGGTCGTCTAGGGCGTCTTGGAGTTGTGGAGAGGTCACCTCTGGCTAGACAGTGACCCTCTTGTGGACCAACTATAGGTGCCTTAACTGGATTCTGCTAAATGGGTCTCGTAAGAGAGTAGGGAGACTTACAGCAATGAAATTAATTTTTTTTAAATTAGTGTTTTGTTTATGTCAATTTACAATAAATATAATACACATAATCACTTAAATGTGAAATAGTTAAAAAATTTCTTTCAACCTAATTAAGATTTGGCCTAATATACAAATTAACACTTAACGTTTGGATGTTTTTCGAAGAGAACTTTAGCTTCTGCGTGTGAAAAATTAATATTCATGTTTAGATTATCCTTTGATAATAGAAAATTGAAAAAATATGCCTCCAAATGGTCATGACAGCTTGATTACTTATATTTTTGTAATGGCAACCCTTGGACCTCACCAGCGTTCTATTCACTTCAACCTGAAAACAGAAATTCCAAACAACGAGATTTTAGTAACTTATGAAAGTGGAATATAAAAGAATATGTGGCAGGTGATAATTGGGTGGGGGCAAAATCATTTTTTGCTCCTATACTATTATGCTTTGGAACTTTTAGCTCCTAAGTATACTAGTGGACACTTTTAGTCCTTGTTTAGGCCCCTCCGGCAGACCAGCCATCTGACCCTTTTTTTTTTCGGCGATAAATTTTACAAATGAGTATACCAAATTGAAGCTCTCGATGTAAGAATTCCAAATCTGGTCTCATATCTATCGTCCAACCACTGGAAGATCTCATTTTATGTGTTTAAAGTTTTGAAGAAAAAAATTTAAACATGAAAAACGAGATCTTCCGGTAGTTGGATGACAAATATGAGACCGGATTTGAAATCCTTACATCGAGGGCTTCAATTTGGTATATTCATTTGCAAGGTTTGTTGATGGAAAAAAAATGAATCAAACGGCCAACCGGCTGAAAAGGCATAAAGTACCTTTATTTAGTAGTACATGGGCTAAAAGTACTCACTAGTATATTCAGGGGCTAAAAATCTCAAAGCATAATAATAAGGGGGCAAAAAATGATTTTGGACAATTGGGTGGATAACTTTTAATTGTGAAATTGATTTGTTGTTAGTTGTTATATAAACATGGCTCTCTCTACTTCACCGATATGATCCACAAACATTACTGATATTATTTGTAAATAATACATTTTATTTAATATTATTATTATTTTTGAATTATGTATTATGCATAGTTAATAATGTGATGTGATTCAATTTCATGTATATCATTTAATAACACGGTTGGTTTAATTTTTAATTTATTGAATTAATTTTTTTGATTCTAGATATCTATTTATTTTAAGTATTAGATTTTTTTTCCTCTAAATTTGAGGGCTTTAGGGAAATGGCCTCAGCTATTAAAATAATTAGAAAAAGGATCTCATTATCTAAAAAATAAAAAAAATGGGAACCTAGAGTAAAAATGGGTACCTAGTTAATTTATTTTACAGAAAAGATACTTAGTTAATTTATTTAATAAAAAATGACACAAATAAAAAATAAGACAGGTATAAATGTTGTATACTTTTTATAAAATTATTGTACTTCTTTTGCACGATCATAAAAAAGAAAATCCGAACTTCTTGTACAATTTTTGTACCATTATTGTATAAGCGTTGTACAAATACTGTATTATTGTTCAGGTTTTGTATGACTATTTATAGTGACTATTTTTCTTTTTTCTTTCTACAAAATGATGAAAATGCTTTTAAAATTTATTGAGAACATTTTATCTTTTCAATTCTGCCATGCGTTCTTTTTTTTTTTTTAAGTGAAACCGAATTTACATATACTCCTAAATTTTTGTTATCCGAATTACTTAAAAATAGTTTTTTGAATTTTATAATATAATTAGTTAAAATTTCATAATTCCCAATTTGCCTCTATCTATTTGGCTTAGAAACTATGTTAAAAGAAAAAAAAAAATTGGCTTAGAAACCATATTAATTATTTTAAGACAATTTAATGTCCAAATTATTACATGTCTTCTAATGGATAAAAGGATTTTTACCTGTCATATATATATATATATATATATACCTCCACTTTAAATCTTCATTTTGAATTTTACGTAAATAACTTACTAAATTGTATCATATTCTAAAAAAGTATACTTTTAAAAATTAATTTCAAATAGCAATTTCTAATTATAAATAAAATATAAGTAGGTTATATACATATTATAAACATACTATAAACAAATTATAAAATAAAATAAATATGATCATTTTAAGAGTTAAAATTAAAATACAACTATTTTAAGAAATAAAAATATAATTAAAATAAAAATTTTCTTTAAACTTAAAAAGTAAACAGTTTCTGATATTGTCCCTTTTAATATTTGATTTTTTTTTTTATTAATATGAGACCTAAGGGACACAATAAATATTGTAGACTACATAATAGAGGTGTTCCCTACGTAGATTGCACAATAAAAAATAGCCCTTTTTTTAAAATATGCGTCAAATTGGCGACAAAATATGATTTAAGGAAGTCCAACTAAGAATCTCCACTTCTCGTCTTTTTCTCACAAAATCTGTAAACTATTATAAAAATAGTTTGATCTATGCTTCCACCATTGTTTTAAGATTGTAAGGCGTTGTTAGCCTAGTATCTCCAATCCAGAACAACTTTGAAAGTTGGTAATTAAATTTTTCTGTAGGATGGCCTCCATCAAAAAATAAATATTCACTTGGATTTTCACATAATTCATTTTCTCTATCTACTCCACATCCCATTCCTCTATATGGCCCTCTTCCGCAACATGCCGATTTCACCATCTTGTAACCTTCACAATTAATTTAACATAATTAAACTAAATAAAATAAACATTCAAATTTGATTAAGAACTAGAAATAGCATTTAATGTATTAATTTTGACAAACTTACCATATTTTGAAGGATCATTGATTCTTTCAATTCCAGCATTGTAGAAATCTAAAATTGAATATTTAAAATTTGGTAATTCTCCTTGCAAGTCCTTAAGTGCATTAGGAAGTGCGTCATTGTGTAATTTCGTAAAAATTTTTAGTTGTTTATCCAATCCACTTGATATCGTCTCGTTTACTGCTCTGATCGATGGTAAAAACTCTAATGGAAAAAGGTTCAAAAATCCGAAATTTCTTCCACCAGAATTGTATATTTCCTGAAAAACCCAAATTAACAAAATACATAGATTAAGCAAAAGAAAACTTAAATTAAATAAGATATTATTTGCTGATAAAAAATTAATTACTTTGATTGCTGCAGTCATGTTACCGATCACCATGGTAACATGTTTTTTAACTGAGCCATGATTGAAAGAAGTACTGAAGTTGTTTGAAACAAAAAGTGATGCATAATCGTTGCCTCCAAAACTAAATAAGTAAATAGCTTTGGATAATAATGTCTTTTCATTTGTATCACCCAATTTTGCTCTTAGATCCTTCTCCACTTTCTTAAAATAAATAAGCTGTGTTTGAAGATCTATAACCTGTTCAAAAAATTTTAAAAATTAGAACAAAACAATATATAATCTACATATATAATAAAAGTTATTTTAAAGCCTAATGAGAAATATGTGTCGTACATGTCCTTGATATGTTTCGCTGAGAGCACCAGCTCCTCCAGATGCAAAGTTTACACCGTTTGTGAAGGGATGATTATGGTCCTCAAGATATGGTCTAATGTATGGTAACTTCAAGTATTCAGCTACAAAAATTAAACATTTGATAAATCAACTTTGTACAATAATGAAGCAGAATTTAAAAAAAAATGTACAAGTACTTACCAATAAAATCTGGAATTATTCGGCCATCGGAAAACCTTCCTGTAGGATGCTTAAAGAACGTTTCACCATACGGCAAGAAATTTGCACGGCCAGCGGCGGATTTGAGGTAATTATTATTACCCGCGTCAAATATAGAATCACCAAAGAGGAATAAGGCAACATTGTTATCACCTTGATATGATAGATTATTGCTTTGTGCAAGACTTGAAAATAAAATCAAGAAAGGAAAAACCCACTTCAGATTTGCCATTTTTTATTGAAATTTGTATAGATTTCTACAAACATATACATACATATATATATATATATACACACACACACATGTTTGAAACTTGGTTGATTACTCGCTTTACTTTTTTAAAAGTCTTATGCATAATTTTCTTACACGTCTTGACCATTCAAGATTGGCAGCAACAATGAGCTATTCCATATAGGTAAGTTTCTTCTGCGTGTTTGTGTCCTCTCCAGCACCTTCCCCTCCACCTAGTATTATACATTTGCTAGATGCTGTCCTTTTCTTTTTAATGTGCCCTAAAATGAATTGTTATTGTCTTGTGGGTTTATCTCTGTTGTTAGAACAAAAAATAAAAATAGTGCCCAAAACCTTTTTTCATTTTTCCAAGGATTGTTGGACTGGCTTAGATCAGATAGTCAGACCGGTTGGACTGCTAAAAATCGATGACCAATTCTGAAGGATTTAATAATATGCTAGACCAAATCAGATAGTCAGATCGGTTGGATCGCAAAGAATCGATGACCAATCAATTTGGAAGGGTTTAATAATATGCTGGAAAATGGATAAAATTTGGAATTTTGAAAAAAATTACTTGCACTTTAAATAAAATTGCTGATTTTACTTTTTCCCTAATAAATACAAATTAAACATTGCAAAGGGTGAGTTTATTTAAGAATTTACAAATTTAAATATTCAGTCACTCATGTTAGTTCAGGTGTTTAAATGATTACTTATAAAATTCAAGGTTCCATTCAGAACTATACAACAAGCTTAGGTGTAAATTTTCGTATTAAACCAATAATTTATCAACCAACAGCTAAATGTTTCACAAGTTATATTCAAACAACTTATATCTTTAAAAAAAAAATCTAAAAAAAAACCTTATATTTCATAACACAAACAGATCATAAAAATAAGTTAGTAAACACCAAATAAAAAAAAAAAACAACCCAAATTAAACCATCAGACTTTCCTCTTTCAACTAGTTTCGTAGCACCTATTTAGCTATGATTATACATCCAAACTTGCATATGTACAAGTATTTTTAGAATATAATCTATGTTTCAAATAGCTGTTTAAGATTATAAGGACTTATGGCATCAGAACTTCCATTCCACATAAGCTTTGCAAATTGCTTATAAGCATTTTCTGTAGGATGAATATCAAAGAACAAATACTCCTTTGGATTGTCACATAATTCATATAATTTTTCTTCTCCCTTTTTCTTCCCACATGTAAACAATCCTCTATAACGTCCACTACCACAACATGCAGCTTTTGCTTCCTTGAAACCTTCACAATAATAGTAATTACAAATCAAGATTAAATTATTATAATTAATTGACCTAATCGATGAGTGTTTACATTTAATTAATTAAAAATTAAATGTCATCTGGGTGCAGTCTAATTATTTTTCTCGTTTTTATAAAAAGTGGAAATTCTAAGTTCGATTTCTCTAATTTTAAAGGGGAAAACCATTTATAACAACTCCTATTGCATAGTCCACAAGCCGGTTTTAAAAAAAAAAAAAATTACAAGTAAATACACTTACCATATTTTGAGGGGTTATTAATTCTTTCACTTAACGCCTTGTAGTAATCGAAAATTGCATATTTGAACCCATCTAGCTTATTCTGTAGATTTTCCATGACAATTGGGAAATTCTGATTGTGGGATTCAGCTAAATTTGAAAGTTGTTCCAAACAATCACCTCTTGGATTTATTTCTCTAAAATTAGGCAAACAACCAATGTCCCCCACATTTACAAATCCAAATTTCCTTCCTCCTTCCTCGTATATTTCCTGTACAAATTAACACCAAATTAATTATAATAATAATAATAATAATTACTACCTCCGTCTTTTTGAATTCTTTACACCCTAAAAATACAAATACTAAGAAATCACCAATACGAATACACATATAATAATAAACAATTACTAATCCTTTACACCACTTACTTTTTCACCAATACCAATAAAAAATAATAATAAACAATTACAAAACTTACTATAAATAGAAATGTAAACAACAAAAAAAGACACCCCAAAAAGGACATGTAAACTACCCCAAACGACGGAGGTAGTAAATAATAATCTCTCTATAATTAAAATTTGTTGCATATTACTTATACTAATCTGGATTCGCTGTCTTGTGAGTGCTTCAAAGAGTGGGACAGCTAGCCAAAAGATTTAACATTTTTCTATACCCAAGCAAGGAACGAACCCTAGACTAATAATTAAAATTTTGTTAATTATAATTACTTACTTTGATCACATCCGTCACGTTTCCAATAACCATATTTACATACTCATCCTCTTTTACTCTGGAAGAGCTAGCAAAATAAATTCCATAATCATTGCCTCCAATGCTAATTAAGTAAATAGCTTTTGATAATAGTAAATTTGTTTCTTTCTGATCCAATTTCTGCCTTAGCTGCTTCACCACTTTCTTGAAATAACTGAGCTGAGTTTTAAGATCTATAACCTGTTTAATTATTAATGGAATTAGAGCAAAACTCTATAGTTAGCTAATAAAGCATGGTAAAAAATTTGTATCATACCTGTCCTGGAAGAGTTTCAACTAAAGCTCCAGCTCCGCCAGATGCAAAATTTACACCTTTTGAAAAATCATGATTCTTGGGTTCGAGATATGGTGTAATAAACGGTAATTTCAAATATTCAGCTATAAGAACAAATGAAAATGAATGAATCGTTTTGCTATAATTAAGAAAATCGAGTTTAAAATTACAAGTTTCTTACCAATAAAATCTGGAATTATTCGACCATCAGAAGCTCTTCCGGTAGGATGTTTAAAGTAACTTTCGCCGTAGGGCGAAAAGTTTGCCCGGCCAATAGCATCTTCGAGGTAATTGTTATTACCAGCATCAAATATAGAATCTCCAAACAAGAATAAAGCAGCATGGTTATGACCTTGAGATGATAGATTATTATTGATTTGTTTATTGCCAAATAAAATCAGAAGAATTGGATAGAAAATCAAAAGAGGAAAAACCCACTTTAAGATTTCCATGTTCGATTAAAACTTGTTTAGTTTCCTACACTTAAATATAAATATATATATAAATTTGAAGCTTATCATCCATGGTTGAATTGAAGCTTATTTAATGACACGTCTTACTCTGTTTGAAAAGTCTTTGATATTAGTTTCCTTAATATAAGCCTTTGATATTGTTGGCGGTGTCACCATTTAAGTGAGACCCGCAACATTTTAATAAAAAAAATTGAAAGTGTGGTGTGCTGTGTAAACAGCAGGGCAAGAAACAAAAATTAAAAAGAAAGGGAAGCAGTAGTTTATTAGGGTGTAATTTTCAAGCTTTCATCATACCATATATTTTCACCGATAAATTTCAGTATGTTGTTTTACTCACTTAGCTCTACAAGGTAAATGGTTTTGATTTTTCAGTACCGCTATCTTTATTAGTTAGACCAAAACCCTAGATTATTTTAATTATTATTAAAATCTACCAATTAGGCGAAGAGATATTCTATGTTAGTTGAAGGAATTGTCTTTGATGATTGTTGTGAGTCTCTAGTTGAATTGTGTAACTCGTTAATTTATTAATGAAAGATTTGAGCTAGACTCTGTCTCATGATTTTTCCCTTCCCATTGGAAGGTTTTCCACGTAAATTTAGTATTATTATGGTTGATTGATTTTGTATGCTTGATTGATTATTATGACTGTGTTGTTTATTTGATTTACGGAAAGAAAGAAAAGTAATGATATAGGTTATTAAATTAATTTTTGTTGCTGCTGAGATTTTTCGATTGACTTTTCCTAACAGATATTAGTATATTTTAAGTGAAAATTATGATTTAAGACCTCTAATTTCCTTGCTCGTTAAGATATATTAAATAATTTGACCAACAAATACACACTTATCAAATCATGAAACAGAACACAAGAACAGAAATTTTTAAGAAACGTGTAATCATAAACAACTGAACTTTTATTTTATTTTTATATCTTTGAAATAAAGTAAAATTCTTAATAAAATAAAATTTCATTAAAAACTAGTACAAACTATGCATGAACTAGTGTTCTAAGATTGTAAGGTCTTGTTAACTTAAGATCTCCACTCCACATTAGCTTTGCAAGTTGGTAATTAAATTTTTCTGTAGAATGAGCACCATTAAAAAATAAATATTCACTTGGATTTGCATCAGGTAACTGCATTTGCATCTTCCTGAGTGCATTTGGAAGTGCATTATTGTATTGTGTAATTTAGGAAAAATTGTAACTTCTTTAGCATATCCACTGCTAGTAAAAACTCCGATGTTCCACATTCACACATCCAAAATTTCTTCCACCATTTTTGTATATTTCCTGATAGTCCAAATTAACCGTAAAGCTGACTATTAAAATAGAATTAAAACATGTGTTTGGCAACGTTTTTTAAATAGCTTTTAGCGTTTTAACCTATAAATACGCTAAAAATTATTTCTTGTAGCGTTTGCTATTTTTTGAAGTGTTCAATAACCTATCTTTTGAGATAACTTTTAGCATTTTATAAATAATTACTGCAAATAAAATAACTATATGCTACTCAAACAACTAATTTTCCCCGAACACACCCATTAATTAAAGTTATAGTATATAAAAAGTTTAGCAATTTTTATATGTCAAAAATCGTGTTAAAATTACTTAAACGGAAGTTCAAGAAAAAAAAAATTTATGGAATTATTATTTACCTTGATCACGGCAGTCAAGTTTCCAATCACCATGGCTACACCCATTTTTCTTGAATTGTTATTAAACATAGTACTTGAGTTTAATACGAAAGGTGATGCATAATCGTTTCTTCCAATGCTCATTAAAGAAAATAGCTTTAGAAAGTAATGCCTTCTCTTTATTACCCAATTTCTGCCTTAGGTTCGTCTTCACTCTCTTGAAATAAATAAATTGAGTTTGAAGGTCTATAACCTGCTCAACAATTTGAAAATATAGAAAAAACAAAAGAATAGAATATGAATAAGACAAATTAAAATTAATGAAAAATTCGGTAATACATTTGATAAACTGTAATGCAATATAATTCTGACTACGTTATATGATTTTAGTTGTAAAATCATGCAACATAATCACAATTACATTATATTACAGTAACATACCAAACATTTTGTTTGTATTATATATACCTGTCCTTGATAAGTTTCTATTAGAGCACTGAGAGGTGAAATTTACACCCTTCACAAAGTCGTGATTCTTGGGGTCTAGATATGATTTAATAAGCAGTGACTTCAAATATTCAGCTACAAGATAAAAACACATAAATCAATTTTATTATAAATAAGTATAATAAATCAAGTTAAAAATTTATTACCAATAAAATCTAGAATTATTCGACCATTAGAAAACCTTCCAGTTGGATGCTTAAAGAATGTAATACCGTACGGCCAAAAATTTACCATGCCAGCTGAAGATTTGAGATAGTTATTATTTCCAGCATCAAGAATAGAATCTCCAAAGAGACTGGGGAAAAAATGGGCCAGGCCCGTTAGTAAGCTCAATCGGTCCGGCATTCGTGACGCGTACGACGTGCACGCCATGGAATTTGCACCCCTCTGCGCGCCTCCGTGCGCGAGGAAGTATAACTATAATTTATATTGTTACACCTAACAAATTGATCTTTCAATATAAACCACTCTACTATCCCATTATTTTTCCAATGTGGGATAAAGCATTTTAAAACCCATTTCAATTTCTCATTCACCTTAAATCCGTTTTGAGCATATAGCATATCATTAGAAAGCTCTCATTGCGTAGAATACGTTGACACCTTTCAAGTTATTCAAAACGCCATTTATCCGTTAGATAATTATGCTCAAAGTTGATCAATTAACACACCAAATTTCCAACATTATCTACACCCTCAACACTTTTTTAGGTAATAAACAAGTCCAATCCATGAAAAACAAGAGTAAGTCCAAAAATTTTACACTTTATGTATTTATTAATTTCCAAATGAAATAGCACAACTTTATTAAAAACTAAACACAAAAACTGGCCTGTGAATACAACAGATATTATAATTTTTTTTTCTTTATAAACCACTCGGTTTTCAAAAATCAAACTACAAATGTGTACTAATTATAATTTGAGTATAACAAAGGTCCATTTTTTAGGCGATCGGCCATCTTATCCCAATTTTTGTTCCATTTATAATGTAAGAATTTGAATTCTAAACATTTTAAAAGTCTAACGTTTTATTCTGCTAAACCAACCCATAATTGATTTCACTATGCATTAACAAGTGTTTTACGATTGTATGGCATTGTGACATTAGAAGGTCCACTCCATATCAGCTTTGCAAATTGCTTGTAGGCCTTCTCAGTAGGATGAACAGAATCAAAGAAAAAATATTCACTTACATCATTACATACTGTATACCCTTCTGTTAATCCACAACTTGACAGAATTCCTCTGTATAGACCAGCTCCACAACAAGCCTCTTTAGCCTTCTTAAACCCTTAATCACAACATGTAAATCAAATCCAAAATACTAATCTAATAAAAAAAATTAAAAAGGCAGAATAATAAATGGTAATAAGTAGAATATTCCAACATACCAAATTTTGTAGGATTGTTGATTCTTTCAAGCATAGTAGTATAAAAATCAAAAAACAAATACTTGAACTCCTTGAGCTCATGAATTTGTAGCTTTTGAAGCACATCAGGAAGCATTTTATTATGCAATGTTGCTATAGATTTAATTTCATCGTCACAGCCACCTTTTTCCTTCTGTAATGATCTTGCATTTGGTGAACAATGAAAAGCTCCCATACCTATAAATGCAAATTTCCTTCCACCAATCTTAAAAATTTCCTAAAACACCAAATTACAACAATTATTATAAGTTGAATAGATCAAATTAAGGGGGGAAAAAGAGTTAAATTGCAAAGAATTATTACTTTGATCACAGAAGTCAAGTTGCCAAGAACCATATCCGCATATTCTTCTTTGGAGAAGGACCTAAATATAGGAGATGGTGATATGTAATCATTGCCTCCAATGCTTATTAAATAAATTGCTTTAGACATTAGTCTTTTTGTTTCTTCATCACCTATTTGTTGCTTTATATGTTCTTTTACATTCTTCAAATAAACAACTTGTGTTTTGAGATCTATTACCTGGGCATGAAGGGGGGAAGAAAGGGAAAAAACAGCCATAAGTAACATACTAAATAAATACACCAAAGCCCAAAAAAAAGGAATAAAAAGTTCTGAGTTGGTCCCTGAACTTAACTCCAATGCTTAAAATGGAAAAAAAAAATGGCCTTTTTCTTGGGACACAAACTTGACAGTTGACAAAATGATTCAATTCAGCATTTTTTCGGTTATTGGGTGAGTTTGGTGTCTGATTTGAAAAATAAATTATTTTAGATCATTTGGGCAATTTTACCATATCTAACGAGCGGCTCGCAGTGAAATCAATTCTTTGTCAAAAATATTAAACTCGTTTGTAGAACTTTATAATTCTATAAGTTGAATAAGAGTTGGACAACCGACAAAAAGTCAAATTTAGTAGGTAAATTGGATATTAAAATTATAAAAAAAAAAAACATAAATCCGTTTAAAAAAAAAAAAAAAACTCGATCTCAAATTAATAATTGACAAAAAGAAATAGTAGACAAATTGATTAATTAAGTTCTAACCTGGGTTTAAACTTGCATTTCACATTCATGTTAGTAGTCAAAATAGTCAAAAACTCATACAAAGTATCTTTTTTTTTCTTTCAAATTAACTTCTGAACTTGAGTAAATTAACAGACTAATAAGAAATCTAATGAAAAAGAAATACCCTTCCTTCATCTCCTCCATGAGTTTCCACCAAAGCACCAGCTCCACCTGAAGCAAAGTTAGATCCATCTACAAATTGTTGATTACCAGGCTGAAGATATGGTGGAATTAATGGCAACTTTAAGTACTCAGCTACAAGAAAAAAATGAGGTTACAGAGAATCAATCAAATATTGTTCAAAATTTCATTACCCATTTGAAGAAAAATGAAGAAGAAGAAGAAGAAGATATTACCAATATAATCTGAAATCAACCGGCCGTCGGAAAATCTACCAGTAGGATGGTTGAAGAATGTTTCTCCATAAGGGCAGAAATTGGCAAGACCAATAGGATTTTCAAGGTAATTGTTATTGCCGACATCAAATAATGAATCTCCAAAGACAAATAAAGGAATATGATTCTTTAAAGAATTTGAGAAATTATTACAAGTTGTTGATGGGTTCAGATTAAGAAAAAACCTTAAACATAAAACCAGTAAGTAATAAAAATGGAGTCTTGATCTTGACATCATCTCTTTTTTTAGCTTTGGCTTGCTTGCTTAATTTGTCATGTTTCCTATATTATTATTAGTTTGTTGTTTATAGTATTATTGGAAGAGATTAAAAAATAAATTTAATAATACATTTTGGATAGCTGTGATGAGCTATCAAATTGTCTACTAGTGAAGCCAAAAATCATTCTTTTTTAATTAAATCATATCATACAATATACATGATGAGCCCAATTATTTATGGATTCTCTTGCCTTTTGTGTGTGGGATATTCTACAAGAGGTTATTTTTGGAATTATAGAGCTTTGTTTATTAGGGGTGTGTAAAAATCAAACCGATCTGAGTAATCTAACCGATCCAAACCGACCTGAGGTGATCGGGTAAGGTTATTTAGGTTATTAGGGTCGGTTCTAGTTAGAGGATTATATCATTTTTTAGGGGGGTTCGAATCAGGTCGAAGCAGCAAAAAACCGATTAAACCAAAGTATTTTCACTTTTTCTTGTATAAAATTCTATAACTTTTCGGGACCCGAAATACATATAGAGTCGGTTCGGGGTGAGAGAAATTGGTATTTTCGAATTTCAGATTTTTCAAGCTCAGGTTACCCGTTGCACATTCATAGTTCAATAAGAAAAGGATAATATTGCTAAAAATAAAATAAAGTTTAGAAAAATCAAACTCGAAAATAAAAATAAGAAAATCAACTTAATCATGCATAATATCGACATAAAAATTTAATAGTTACTTCTATTTAGATAAATGATATAATTTAAAAAATAATTACTATTATTTTTTATTTAATTTCAAAAATTTTTACTCAGACGGACTTGACTCTATTGGTCCATAGATCAAATCTTTATAAAAGGGCAAACTTAATAAATACCACATAACATAATTTCAATTTTACAAAATACCACAAAAACAAAATGGCACAGTAAAAAACACAATCCAATCTAAAATAAATAAATATACCCTAAATACCCACTAAAAACATGTCTCCCCACTTTTAATAGTTGCTCTCTCCAAACAGCCGGTGGACTGCTTCTCTTCTTCCCAATCTTCACTGACGACTGCTTCTCTTCTTCCCAATTTTCACCATCGCAAGTTCACTAGTTCTTCAGCGATCATGGTGGCAATGGCAATCGGACCGGAAAGAATATGCAAATCGTCCTTCATATGCAACTTACCTTTCGTTGATCTTATTTTTTATTCAAGTTATCTTAGCAACACAACTTAGCTTGGACAACCAATTGGCCAAAAATTACTTAGCAAGACAATGAGTGAAGATTTTTTTTTTTTTTTTTGTAACAGAACTTTTGTGAATTTTGTTATTTCTTTGTACCTTTATCTAAGATGCATTTGAATATTGTTGTATTACCAAAATCGATAATTGTTATTGATGTGTTGATATTTGTAATATTGAGTTTTTCTTGGGAATATATAAGAAAATAAATTTATTTTCATGAGTTTCTTAAGAAAATAAATTTATTTATCGATGGTTGTGGCTATGGAAGGAAATAAAAGAAAATAAATTTATTTTCCAATGAATGGTTGCCGGAAGTGAAACCCTTTCACTTCCGGCAACCATTCATTGGAAAATAAATTTATTTTCCGATAAATGATGGCTGGAAGTGAAAAGAAATAAATTTATTTTTCTGCAAACAGTGACCGGAGATGGCGGCGGCTGGAAGGAAATAAATTTATTTTTCTACTACTGACTTAGAAAAATAAAAATTTTAATGTATCAAATAAAGACAATAAGATAAATTTACAATAAAAAGTTTTATAAAACTAACAAAAGTATGTACTATTTATTTAAACAAAACTTTGTTTTTATGGTATCTACTACAATTCCCCTTCATAAAACTTAAAAATAAGTTAAACTATTTTGTATCCATACTTCATCGAATTAAATAAAACTTTAAATTTTAATCTAAAGCTTTTGCAATATGGGTTTTCTGGATTACAATTTTAAATATATTTTTTAAGAATTCAATGCTCTTCTGAATAAGAGAAAAATTGCGGTGAAAAACACTCATCACCTAAGTATTCAGATCTTGAGTTCGATCAACATTGATCTTCCCCCTCATAACTTAAAAAGTCATATATAAAAATGGACAACTAAATATTTTCCACTAATTATGTCTTTTTTTTTTTATTAAAAAGAAGGATTATAAAACAAATATCTAAATAACATGTTTACATAAACAAAATACAAATAAAATTTTGAGAAGATGGTATATTCTTTAGAATCACAAAAGAATCAAAATATACCAAAAAAATAAAAATAAAAATTGAAATTTAGAAAATGTTCAATCATTGAATAATTGCTTAAGATTGTAAGGCCCTATAGAAATAGGATAAGAAGAGTTTGCATCCCCACTCCACATTTCATTTGCCAGTTGTTTGAAACCCTTTTCAGTA
>CATIWJ010305433.1:0-10644 GCA_949640765.1 Croton laevigatus
TTAATGGGCCACATGCCTTAAACTTTGAAAGTGTGAGTATGTGGGCTTAGCCCATCACTATCCTCTTCTTCCTTTCCATTTTTAATTCCACAAGGCCCAACATTATATTTATTAGCCCAATTTATAACACTAATTTAACAATATGGAAATTATCTCAAGTCTAGCATAATTTTCGAGATTGAATCTGACGCTACTACACCTCGGGACCCCTCTCTCTTATAAAAATATTATTAGCTAATGACAAACTCATAAATTACTAACTAATGATAAGAAAGGATGTTACAGTAATGATAGAGGAATAAGAATATGTCATAACACAAACTATTGGAAATATAAAGTAAAAATATAAATATACTGCATCTTAACAAAAATATTATATAATTCCAAAATTCAAAATCACCTTTTGATTGTCCTCTGATGAATGGCATATCAGCACACATACTCCCTACTAAGCTATTCCTTAACCTATGAGTTATAACACATAACTCGTTGAGCTTGATTACGCAATGGATATTTTATTTATTTAACAAAATTTAAATTAAGAGTACAAAACTCAAATCCATTTGTTCACAATAATTATTATTTACTGCTATAACAATTTATTTACCGATATGTTTTTCTTTTATTTATTGTCTATCTTTCTTTCCTCTTGTAATATACAAATTGTATCTACCGAAATTCTGATTATAGATTTATTATTACTTATTTATTAGTACTATCCTCACTCTACAAAGTATTTCAGTAAACTAATAAAAGTAAGACAAATGGACATCGGTCCCTGATTTATTTAGGCAATAATTTAGACATTGGTCCCTTAAGTACACAGCTATTAGTATGATATCATACTTCCACCAATATCAGTTATGTCCCGCGTACTAAATAGAGCTTGTAATTAACTTAATAAATTATAATTTAATTCTAAATTCTAAAACTACTTTCATACTTAATTCATAAATCAATTTATGATTTTACCGGCTAATAAATTCACCAACGCAACAATAATATTTCAACACAATATAATAGCACAGGAAATTAAGACAATAAATTCCAAATATAACTTGGACGCATGTTTGAGTATTCAACACAGTTAAATACTTAAAATACCGGATCTGATTATATTCGCTAATAGCAAAATCTCTGCAAATTCTTAGTTCCTCCTCTTTTTCTTTTAATTCAGACCCTAAAAATAATTTTAAATATTTAAATCTATACAGCTAATATTTATCTAGGTCTCCAAATAGCCAATTCCTCAAAATAATCATAAAATACCCATTTATCTAATTTGTTGGACTTAATTGAAAGGATAAATAAAATTCAAGAGTTGCTTACAAACACGAAAGAACTAAACTAAAAAGTTACAGAAACTTCAGGGGCCACGCTTGTAATACCCCTTCTAGGCCCTGTTGGAGACCCCGAAGAAGTGCTACATCCTGGTACTGGAGCTGTGATATCCGTTATATGTTAATTTGTTCAATGAACTTGTACTTTGCAAATGAGTTTTAAAAAAAATACTTAATCAATTTTTAACTTTATTTTTATGAAAATTTCGTCAGAGTTCCGCCTAGGAACGGACAGTCCGTGAATAGTAACAGCAACCGATCAAGCAGTCCCTGCGACTATTCACTGGGATCCTGCAAGAAAATATCCCGCAAACACTTCGGCAATCGTCCTTATACCCTCACTCCTCAAATCAAACAAAAACAAACACTTCTATAGCATAAAGCAGGAACTTAACTCAACCATAAACTCAAGAGTTTCTAATATATATGTCACTCTAATATTTATCTAGGAGTTCTACAAACGTTTATATAAATGCCACTATTAATGTCTTATTACAAAAGTAAAGTAACCTTATAAGCTGCCTTGGTCTGCTAGTGGACTGATGCTGGAACTACTACTACTTTAGTTGCTAACCTGCGAGTTACAGAAAATAACTCGCTGAGCACTAATGCCCAGTGGGTACTTTAACTTATAAAAGTAAATAAATAAAATGACAAAGATAAAGAATACAAAATTAATAATAAAAATACGATTTACCAAATAGTTTTGAAACGGAACAGGTGATGTATGCAAATAAGTAAAAGCATTTACCATTTTAGCATTTTATTTACTTCGCTCTACTGGTCACTTAGCGAAACTCGGGATAAGGCAATATAATGAAATCCAATAATGGTAACTAATTCAATAATTACAGTACAGCGGTACTGAAACCACCGAATAGTTTTCATATCGGATGAATAATAGCTACCGGGTGACTTGCAAACACTCCGACTTTGGTAATAGTTGACGCCCAATCCATACAATAATAACAATGAAAATGAACTGCGGACCGCTTTGCCAGTGTTATATGACGCGTCATATCCTTATCACCTAGTTCGACTCAAACCGAGTAGAGACTTGTATTTCAATAGCATATATTTCACATGTCAATACTTGTATAAATCATTTAGCTACCATTTAGCAATACTTTAGGCATACTTTGAAAAGTTGCCAAATAAATAGTAAATTGTAAAATGAATAGTAAACCAAAAATACCAAATGAATAGTATTTTGCAAAATGAATAGTATTTTGGTGAACTTGGACAACTTAAAAGAGATAGCTTATGAGCCAATCAAGGTTCCCTTAGGCACCCAAATTGTGTCATATACTCCCCTTTAGGTGTCCATAGGTCACTCATACAATATAGATTAAAGATTTAGAAGTTTTGGCATTGAAATACCTATAATGCAAAAATGACAATTTTTGGTTTCCTTTAAGGACCCATTCGGCCCACTCTAGATGCACCCAGGGGGAAGTGTATTTTTTTCTTGTAAAAATTGTTTTTAGACACCTCACAATATATTAGGAAGTTAGGAGAAAACCTTGCATAAAAATTCATTTTAGTTATTTTATGAAAATTCATCAAAGTTTCTTGAATAATTTGACAACTTTTGCATGCTTTGTCTAAATGATTCCCTTTGGACATTAAATGGCATCTTTGGGGTTTATAACTTAAATATACAAGAAAACAACACATAAACATAGCAAATAAGCACATAGGCCATTCGGCCAACACATGATAAAATAGCTAGAAATTGAACTTTTTATAAGTTAAAGTACCAAACCTTGTTTTAAGCTTCCCTTATGTCTTTAGTGTCCTTCCTTAGGTTGTTCCTCTTGACTTCCTACATAAACCATACCTTAACATCATGAACATAAACCCTAGGTATTAAAATAACTAGCTTATGCTACTAGTTTTTACAATTTCTAATGAAATTCATGTTTAGTAACCTTAAAATACCATGTTTTCACTATCCTTCACTTCATCTTCAACCTCCATCTATGAACCCTAACTTTCCCTTTTTCTACTACCTTAGGGTTCATATCATACATACATAAAACTAATGATTTAAGCTTTATTATAGGTTGCAAATTACATAGAATTAAAAATTATAGCTAAAAACCATAAAAATCCAAGTTGGAAATGGAAGTTACCTTGAAAAATGACCTCTTCCTTCTTCTTCAATGGAGGCCAACGCCTTCTTCTTGAAAAATGACCATTTTTGGTCATTTTTCAAGCTATTTATAGGCCAAAATACCAAAGTGTAGCCTTGCTCATTTGTTCCCTTCTTTTGATTGGTTTATGGAGTCAAAGTATGCACTTTGATTGGCTAAGATCAAGGCCCCACTTCTAACCTCCATTTTTTAACTAAGCTTACTCTAAGTCATCACATTGGATCATATAGGATTTAATTAAGGTGAATGACAAAAATGCCCTTCGTAAAAGACCAGGTATATCTTTCAAACTGTGCGTTTTTTGAAAATTCTGTGACGCTCCGTTGCGACCAGTAAACTCCCGAGATTTCATTTTTGACATCAGTTACTGGCACTACTAAGACCCTACGTAAATTTTTTAAAAATTACGCTCAGGTCCCTGACACCCCTCTGGGTCCGTTAAGGCCCGTTGAGCTCCTTTGGCCTATCTTTGCCTTCGGATGCGATGGTTGCCTTTCCAGAACCTTTATTTATTATACATCCTTTATTATTTACAATATTTACAGTCTCTCATAAGGTTTTCCAGACTGACGCCCGGCCTCGGTGTCCCGTTGGGTCCCGAGTCGCACGTATACTTAGCACTTGCATAAGATTTTCGGAAAACGGACGTTACATGTGCGATCCTAAAGGCCCATTCAATGTTGGCAATGGACTAAAATTACATTTAAGTCCATAATTTATAATTGGTCTCTAGCAAGACATTATAACTACCTAAAATGAATCTTATACTACTCCGTCTCACTAATCAAATGGCCCGTGATATCTTATCTCTCATAGAAAGAGTGGAAATTCCTTTACTTTACTCATGTTTCTTAGTGTAGTTCCTGGCATACCTGAGCGCACCCATATTTGCAGCCCTTTTATGGGCACGTTAGGTAATACGTCAAAGCATACGAGAAACTATCTAAGAACCTATAGTAATTTCAGGTCTAGGGATTCTAGTATAAGTATTGCATGAGAAATACTTATGACCGTTTCCACATGTAGTATTCTCATTAAGTGGATCGATCCAGTATGCTATTCTCTAACACGTACTATGTATCTCTAATCGATATCCCATATCCTATTACCCGTAAAACAAGATCATCTCATAGAGTACATACTAGTCTTAGCTTATTATCACTCTTATAATAATAATTGACTAAGAATATTTAGAATAGTATTCTTTTAATGCTTTAGGTTTACTATCCAGATCATGCATCTGATAACTAAAGCAGAATCACTATTTAAGAAAATTCATCAAATTACATTGCACAGGGAATACTAAAATGATGAATTGAATTCTCATTAATTAAATAACTAGATTCAACGAGTTGGGGCTAGGGCTATCACTAACAATAATAACACTGAGTGCACCACCAAGGATTTCTGTTTTCTTTGGCTGAAGTCTTTTAGGCTTCAAAAATTCTAACCCATTTTTACCTTTTAAATAAACATACCCCTTTCATTCGTAAAAGTGTACATTACTAAATCAAACATATATGTTAGCTTCAAACCATACATAAGCAAAAGTGCACATTACTAAATTCAAACATATATGTTAACTTCAAACCATATATAAAACAAAATGAAATTGATGAAAGTAATATCTTTGATGAAAAATTAGAATTATAAAATGAAGAGTCATCTTTATAATATCAATCAAAATAGTTTTCACTATCTTACTTTGACTAGATGCACCAAGATCCAAAGGTAGGTGGCAACACACAATTGCTTTCTGCTTTAAATTTGTTGCATCCTCAGATATATCATTCAACCAATGAATCTGTTCTCTCAAAATCCTGGCTATTAGAGGTAATTTAGTTACAACTTATTAATTTCCAAATCAATAAAACATAAATGTTAAAAGTTTTTTCCTTTAATTATTGTAGTGAGCTGCTTTGGCATCGATTGATGGGACGAATTGTAGGTTAATTGCACCACTTCAATTGTTGAACGAGTAATAAAACGAGAAAAAAAACTGTTATTAAACTAAAAATTGTGATGTTTAACAGCACATAAAAACTACATTAGAAGCACTAGCATCATAATCTAACAGGTTTTATAAAACTCGAATCATTAAACAACATCAAGATTAAGCTTAGTCACACAAGGAATACCATTTGACAATAATAGATAGAAAGTTGCATAGCCAAATAATTCCACTTAATGGGAAAAATTGAACTATAAATGCATTAGGGGACATACTTGGAGCCTATAAATGTAAATTTATAAAACTCAATATTCAAGGATAGGATGCAATCTATTTTTGAATAAATTCAACCTGCATATAATAAAAAAATATCATATTAAATTTTCTTCATTTATATTACAAGGATTTAGAACCATAAGTTCTGTATCAACTAATTAAAATGTCTTCAATGGTCTAAACAGACACCTTAAAAACTATTCAAAGTTCAAGACACCTTGCCTTATTGGAGTTTCAACCATCAAATTAGAACTCATCTTCATATTCTTCTACATCTTACGTGTTATTACCTTTCAATTCATCATTATCATTGAAGTTGTCACAATAATTGATTATTGTATCATCTTCATCGTCATCTGAGTCATCATCAAGTGAATTTTGAATTGGAATTAAACTCTTAACTGCAATTACATCATTAGTATCTTTTTGTTCTATGAAATCATTTCCATGTTGAAGTGATTCCAAAAATTTACCATCTATCTACTTCTCCATATCATGAATATCACTTTACTCAGTTTGTTGAAATGGCTCTTCATTTGCAATTACACTTTCACTTTCAGATTCTTCTTGTTCAGGAACATCAAATATATTTCTGGGATATGCCTTTTGCATAATTTTCCAATTTTTTTCCAATTTCTCATGTCATTTATATAAAAAAACTTGCTCTGCTTGAGATGCTAAAATATACGAATCATCTTTGTACCACTTTCGACTAACATTAATGTAACATCCTAAAACTCGATAACACCAGAAGTACAAGTAATCTAATGAATGGATAGAAATAAAGGACCATTAACAAGGATATGCGAGAATAGTGAATCATGAAGGAAGGTAAATTAATGATAGAAAAATGGTAAATATGAGGTAAATAAAAGGTAAATAAAGAAAGCAAAAGAAGAAGAAAAATATGGTAGATACGAAGTAAATAAAAGTAAATAAATTATAAGTAAAGTAGATAAATGATAAATGAAAAGTAAATAAACTGAGAAATGAAGAAATACGTGAATTATATATGAGTTATACACAGAGAAGTAAGGAAATCAAATATAGACGTAGCATCCGAGAATTATAGAATCAGATGATACAGTCCGGGCGCGTGAACTCGGAAGGATCGCAGAGAAATTCGCTGAACCTTCGAAGTTAAACATGCTCAGGTCACAGTACAAGTTAGGATGGTGACCTCCGTGGAAAGTTGACTCTAAATATGTAAATTCGGCAATATGAATCATAACAGGGTATGAGACAGACGCAGGCCACACTCGGGAGGCGAAATAGAGCCTTAAAGTCTAATGGAACCTAACGAAAATTTTGAAAAAAGTTAGGGACTAAAATGTAATTTTTCTAACAGTTGTGTAGAACTTTGATAATGTATTAAATATGAGATCTTGAGACTATATGGATTGTAATGGTGTAATTACGGTAAGTTTTGAAATCGTATGTACAGAGAATTTCACGAAAACGCGAAAATTTATGCAAAACCTACGAGTTCGATCTAGGTTTCAGATCCCGAGAAGACCTATATTGTAAAAGTGTAAAACATAAAAGTTATTCCTTTATATGTTGGCTAAATTTAGAAATAAGAACCATCTAATTTGGATTTATATGGATAGAGATATGGTCGAACTAGTTGACGGTGCGTAGACTACCTAGGGCAGTGCGACCGGGTCTGACGGAAAATGACGCTAAAAATTATCTATAGCTCGAATTGGTCTGAAATTTTAATACGATATATATTTGGATGTCTAGTTTCATTTAGTATAAGAATTATTGAATTTGGAATAATATATAAAAATTTATTAATAAAGGACAGTAAGGTCAAGAAGAACTTTAAAAGGACCTAAATGAAATTTCTCTAAAAGTCAAGGACAAAGTTGGAAATGAGGTTTTGGAAGTTCTTAATAGTTCATATATTTGACCTTACAAGTGAATTTGCAGGATTAATTGGGCCATAGTGTTGTTAACGCTGCACCATGATTTCTCCCGAAAACGCACGAATAAAGAGTTATAACGAAAATTATACGGAAGGACCTAATTGCAAAAACTTTATTCTAGGAGGGGCTATTTGGTAATGGAGAAAAATTAGAGGATGGACTTGATGACCAAGCAAAAGTTTGGCACAATGCCACTTGGTCTCATCTTGTCCATCGATTTGGTTAAGGGTGGCTAAATAATGGCCATTAGATCAAAAATAAAATATATCAAAATTTAATTAAAAATATAAATAGTTAATTATGGACATAAAAATGAATGTGAAAAGAACAAAAATCCTTCCCTTTTTACTCATGGATAGCCAGCCCTCTCTTCTCCAAAAGCCAAAGGTGTTCTTCAACATTCAAGCTAGGTTTGCAAGAGCGAGATTAATTCTAAGGTAAATAACTCACATCTACTTTTATTTACTTTATTTGATTAGTAGTTTAAGGGAGGGATCAAGCATGAATTCTGAAATTCTAGGGTGGATTTATTATAAGAAAATGATTTATTAACAATAATAAGGTGGTTGTAGATAAGAGGAAACTTATATGTTTAATGAATAAATGATAGGGAGCAGAAAAATAGCATTCTGGCAGATTAGTAGGGTCATATTCAAATGGAATTCTCAATATGTTAAGGATGGAATTGAAAGATATGGTAGAAGAAAAAATTAGAGATATATATCTTAGCTAATAAAAGAGACCAGAATCACCTTATTTGAACCTGTTTAGTGAAAGTTATGGTCAGAATAGTAACCGGCGTGCAGGCTGATGTAACCAGTTAGGCTAATAGGGCAGATTGAAATTCAACCAATTATTTGATGATGATAGAGACTGAATTGGGGAAGTGAAAAATATGAAATATGTAGGGTTATATGTCTAGTTTATCCCTATAAAACAGTTATAGTAAAAATTGAGTAGGTAGAAAGTTATACCCAAAAAACAGCAAGGTGTACTATGCACATTCAGAATTTGAATTAAACTTTGCCATATAATTTGATTAAGTTAATGACATAATTTGAGGAAGAGACAACAGATAACGATGTTCCCTATATATTGGTGAACTATAGAAGTTAGAAGCAACTCAATTGGACTAGTAATGAAGACGATATGACTAAAATGGTAATAAGTGTGCAGACTGAAAATCAGAATTAGGACAGAACTGAATTTGTGGCTTTAGCTTACAAATTGAATATGTTATTGACATAATTTGATGTTGTGATAGAAGACAATATTATACCTATATATATTAGCTAACTAGAGAATAAAGAATTATTGCATTTGGACTTTTAATTAAAAAGATATGACCAAATTAACAGGCTATGCGCAAGAGAATTAAGGCAGGCAGTAGGGTTGACCTAAAAATAGCGTTGGAAATTATACGTAGTTTAGTTAAATATGAAATTAATATGGATGATAACCTTATGTGTCTAGTTTGAAAAGAATTTATGTGTCTAGTTTAAAAAGAATTAAGAACCAACTTAATTGGAGTTATACAAACCAAGTTATAAGTAAGTTAGCAGAAGGTGCGTAAGGCGAATTAAATCGTCGACCAGAAGAAATTAATGAATGAAATGCGATTGTATTGTGTATTGCCTATAGAAGTGTTTATTTTTTATTTATATGAGGAGTGATGGTATAAGGATAGATTGTCGAAGTGTTTGAAAAATTTTTTATACAGGAATCAGTGAATAGTCACTGTTACTATTCATGGGTAATTATATATGTGTAACGAAACTCTGACGAAATTTCTGTAAAAATGGACCTAAAATTTGACTAAGTAAAACCGAAACTTATTAGGTTAATTATAAGATGATGTTAGTAATGTTAGAAGAATAGTTAATGCACCTAGACAATACTCAAGATAGACTTAGGAACTATATCTCAGACAATTTTGAATGACGTCAAGTAAATTAAATTGGACGTGTATGAAATGAATGGACTAACAAGCAAAATATAGAAGGGACTATAAAAAAACTTATAAACGCAAAATAGGTAAAACACTATTCATTTGATAAATTTTCAAGAATGAATATATGAAAAGTACAGACGTATGAAAATAATCTGGTAATATCCAAATAATAAGAAAAAGCAAGAAAAAGAACCATAATCATTTATTAGATATACGTAAACGTGAATTATATACACGTCGAGTAAGAGATCAAAATATAAGTTAAGTCGTGAGACACGAGTTGTAAATAGAAATAAATGGAATTAAAGTAAAGCATAATAGAAATTCAAAAATAGAAATATTAGAGGAAGTATATAGTAAAATGAGAAATTAATTAAATTATGATTTGTATGAGAAATCAGCAGGGAAAAGTCTAGTTATGGTGACATGTAATACGAACAAAGAGTAAACAAGATAACGACAACCGGTTTGGTACTTTCTGCTTATTTAATCACATTTGAATGTATATCTTATGTATATGTGAACTGCTTTGTTGCACTGCCACGGTTTATGTTATATTTATTTACTATGTAAGCTACATAAGGTACCTGATATGTATCCAAGCGACTACGCCACAGATCGTTAGGCAAATGCACCTATCGTTCCGCAGTATAGCTACCGGAGTACCGAGTGTCGTATCCCACAGGGACTAACGAGTACTAGTACTAACTCTCTTTCTATTATCTAACCGACAAATTAAGCAATTTTGAATTTAATAATGGAAACGAACGAAAACAAACAATAGTAAATCCACTTTGGAGAACCAAGCAACAAAGATAAACAAGCAGAGTGTTGGTCCCGTGGAAACTAAGAGGGGGGTGAATTAGTGGCCTTCTAAAATTTAAGCAGAAATTTGGTAGTTCGAATAGAAGGATTTTATAGTGGTTCGGCTACAATCTTGAGCCTACGTCCACTTCTCCAATCCTAGAAAGGAATTGGGTTCCACTAAACACTAATAGAAATACAATGAGGTTTTAGGAAGTTCACCTCAAACTTAGGG
>CATIWJ010305458.1:0-25675 GCA_949640765.1 Croton laevigatus
CTATCCATAATTATTCATCAATTTAATCTAAAATTGATTAAATTTGTGCTTTTATTCAAATTTAGATGTAAATTGACAAAAAAAAATTAATAAAAAATGGCAAAGTGAGCATCATGCGCAAGTCCAAGGGCAAATTTAACATTATGCATTTTTCAATTTAGTACTTAAATAGCAGCGTTAAATTAACAATTTCAGCACTAATTATTTAAAATATAAAAATATTAGCATATTTTTAACTGTGTAATAAAAATAGCACAAATAATAAATTTTATAATAATTTCAGTATTTTTTAAATTTAAGGACCAATTCAATATTTTAACAATATTAAAATTATCTCAAACTTTGCATTTTTAATAAATTTCACCATCTTTCCAACTTTAAACAAAAAATAACTCTAGGATATTTTATCTTAAACCGGATCTAATAAACCAAGCCCATAGAATATAGGAGGCAATGTAATTATAAATATAAAGAGGACATTAGTGTCTTTCACTAAGAGGAAAAAGGATAAAATAGGGAAAAATAAAATATGTGATTGGCTTGGACCATGGAATGATCATATGGACCGGGTTTAGATAAATTTTGCCTTAACTTAGCACCAATAAACAATTTCACCATAATTTTAAACTTGTAAAATGTATAAAAATAGATTTTGCCATTCGTTTTACTTTCAAATTATATTTAAATTATTTATCTCATCTTAATTTAATTTAATTCAATTAATATATTAATTGATTAAAATAATTTTTAAAAATAAATAATTTATTTATACAAATTATTTTTATTTAATTATTTAATTTAGTATATATTATATTTTATTAAATTACAGATTTAATTAAAAATTAAAGTTAATAAAATAAATTGATTTTTTATGAATAATACATGAACTCTATAAAACAACGATAAAACCATCGAATGAATTTTTTTTCTTGACATACCAGTCCAATTACTGCATCTACTAATTAGATGATTATTTTAATAAAAATTAAAGTTTAAAAATTATTTGTGCTCTTAATCAAGAACATGACTAACTAGAAAATAGTAGAATATCGAACCACCACAACTAGTAGCTAGTGCAAAAATCTTTATCTGATAGCATTCACCTTCGGTAATAACACACTAATGATAGAAGGAACGATATGTAATTTAATAAAAAAAAATATATAATATGCACTTTAATTAAATAAAAGTAATATATATAAATAAATTTTTTTTTAACAAATATATTTTAAATTAATTAGTATATTAATTAAATTAAATTAAATAAAGATAAGATAAATAATTTAAATTGTTTTATTCTAAATAATTTAAATATATAATAAAATAAATTTATATTTTTTAAAGCAAAATTAATGGCAAAATAGATTTTTATATATTTTGTAAGTTTACGATGAATATGTTAACCGTATTTTTGATTTAAAGTTGAAAATAGATAAAATTTGTTAAAGGCTTAAAGTTTAGAGTAATTTTAACATTTTCAAAAATATTAAATTGGTTCTTAATTTGAAAAAATGTTAAAATTGTTTCCAATACCGTCATTTATATTGTTGTTTGTTATAAAATTAAAATATACTGAAATTGTCACTTTATTCTAAAAAATATGGTTAAATTATCCCAACTGTATGAATATTGGTCATAATTGTCACTTTATTCTAAAAAATATGGTGAAAATTATCCCAACTGTATGAATATTGGTCATTTTGTTACAAACTTGAAAATGCAATAAAATTATCACAATGATGAAAGTTCATGATGAAAATATTATTAAAAGCCTTATAATGAAATTGATTCTTTGATTTTTATTTCTACTCTCATCGTTTTCTTCATATATATATATAGATAAATTTTTCTTTTTTGGCATTAAATTTATAAAATTAATTTATCTTAAATAGCCACTTTTATTGAAGAGTAAAAATTAAAAGACTAATCTTGTCTTATGATAATTGGTTGTTAATAATAATAAATAATATTATTAAAAGCTATAATGAAATTGATTCTTTGATTTTTATTTCCACTCTCATCGTTTTCTTAATATAGATAAAATTTTCTTTTTTGGCATTAAATTTATAAAATTAATTTATCTTAAATAGCCACGTTAATTGAAGAGTAAAAATATAGCCACTTTAATTGAAGAGTAAAAATTAAAAGACTAATCTTATCTTATGATAATTGATTGTTAGTAATAATAAATAATATTATTATGATAATTAATTGTTAACAACCATAAATAATAATATAATTTAGTTGTAAGAGTATACTTTGAAATAAATTAAAAATTAAAGTAGTTTTACTAAAAGTTAATGGTAAAATAATTAGGTTGAATATTAAAAAGATACACTATTTTTCAATTGCAATTTGCAATACATTTTTAGTAAATGATTTTAATTCAAGATTTCAAAATTGTATCAATAGATTATGAAGTAGGTATAGATAAACTTTTCTAAAATTTCATAGCTTAATTACTTGCATTACTAAAATTCGTAATTTTAAAATAATTGAAATAATAAAAATAAATGGAAATTAAGAAAGAAAGATAGAATATAGATTTGATCAATCAATTCACATGCATACCCAGAAAAAGAGTCAAATATAATAATAATTATAATATTCAATTTGATTGCAACCCGGTCGAGTAAAAAGATTTTGCTTTTGAAAACAGAATTTTTCATTTTTTTTTCTTATTTTTATGTAGAATCTATAAAATATATTATGCATTTGAAATTTTGAGCAGATCCGGCCAAAAAAGGGTATTAATTCTATTGGCCTAAGAAGGTAATGGTTTTATTGTCATATTATATATATTGTTGGCCATGCATGCGTGAATCAATTGTCCATGGTTGAGGCTGGATAGATCCAGGGCGGAGTAAAGGTTTTGGGGTCTTGTGTATTTTTTTAATTATTTTCGAAATATCAAATCCACGATTTCATGATTTGAGGTGAAAACTTTCTGTCAGCTGCTCTCTCTTAAAACTTTAAATATAATATGCTTCATTTAATATTTAAAACCCTTTATTTTTTGGAGGACATGTGCGGTCAAACATGTTGCAGCTGCTCAAAACCACCCCTGGATAGGTCAAGTCACAGTCGAATGCTATGACCATTTATATACATGCTTAAATTTTAAGACTAAAATATGCGCTTTTTTTTTAACATCAATTAGTTTTAGTAAAGTTAATAGCACCTGAGATACAATAGTGCTATAAGAAAGACTATTAGTTTGATTCCTAACATGAGCAATAGAATCAAGTATTAGAACCAATTATTGAAACTTGCACATCCTATATTCTATTATTATTTTCGTGGAAAATAGAATCATCAATCAAATAAAATTGAAAGAAAACGAAAATAATACTTTAGAGTTTGTCAACTTTTACATAATTGTCCCCTAAAAAACTTTACATTAATTATTAATATGGCCAACCACTCAAAATTATATTATACATTAGTTAGAGTTTAGCAGCCATTTACTTTGGAGTTTAGGAGCTATGGAGTGGAGTCAAACCTAACCTAAAGCATAGTTCATGCTTCAGAAATCAAACATTGGTTGTATTGGTTTATAATTATTTAAAAAAATAATAATAATTGTGACCATTTTAGTTAGAGCTCAAATTTATTTATATGGATAATTAAATCATTTAAAATTCTTTATTTTTTCTTTACAAAATAATCCTTGAAAAGTTTATTTTTTATTTAGATCCTTTCTAAGCAAAAAATGAAAAAAAAAAAAAATTCTGTCATACACCTACCACTGACTCTTTAGCATGAGAGTAACTCTCAGATTATAGCATGATAAGGTATAAATATCAATTTTTACAAGTTCAAGGAGCGAATTGACACTTTGCAAACTTTAGATAGCCATTCGACAATAGTTCTGAGAGCAAACTATGTATTGTGCCATTTTTAGACATTCAATTCTAAAAATTCATCTCCAATGCATGACTCTTGATTTTATTTTAAATTTTTTTCTTATTTTTGAGAATTATAATTTACTTTATAATCAATTACAATATGGATATAAATATTGTCTAGAAAACTTTATAAAAATAGAAACTAGCTATATATTATCAATTACACGTTAGCTTCACATCCTAAATTCACATTAGTATTGAGAGGGCCAATAACGTATTTAGCACTATGTACTACCACGATAATATATGTTAGCACTATGAACGAAAATATTGTATTATTACAGCCTCGTACTTTCAAAAGGTTATACACGGGACTCTCAAATTGACAAGGGTGAGTGAAGCATTCCTTTATCCACCTTCTACAAGTAAACGGCATCGTTTTGTCTTTTAAACTTTAAACTCCTCTATCAGGCATTTCATCAAACACCTAAAATGCAAAAACACCTAAAATGCAAAATATTATTCACAGTAGCTATGATAACATGAAACCCTGAACTTACGACGTTGGACACGGACCCCTTATTTAATGGGAGTAATAGCACGTATAATTTCATCAAACGGGAGGCACGTGGAACCCTTATTTTTTTTTTGGAATAAACGTGGAACCCTTATTAAACTTGAAACTATGTTGTTTTTTTAAGGGAATTAATCAAAAAAAAAAAAAAAAATCACTTTCACTGGAAAATTCACATCTACGACCACCACCACCTTACAATCAAAGGGAATTATTGGAACTACCATGAGAGGTTAATGAAATTGGTTGAGGTTGGTGGTTTACTTGTTTATCATAATACGAAAGGTACGGTAGCCATGCCTGAAGAATCTACACCGGAGCCATGGAAAGCTTGCTATCGACTTCAACAAATCGCTCGCAGCTGATCTCCGTGTCCAGATTTCGCATGCCTCACTTGGCGATGGGCTCACAATCTGCAAGCGATGTCACTGATTTCCTTTTTCTCGTTTACAGAAAGAGGCTTAAAGCATTTGACATTGTAAATCCTCTCTATCAGCTGTACTTGAATATGAATGAATAAATAAATAAATCCACCAATTTGCCATTCAAGCATGAATCTTACAATCAGATATTTAACTTGCATTAGAAGTAAGCTCAAGATCAACATTTATATGAAGCTTAATTATAAGGCAATACAATAAAGGGGTTAAAATGAAAATATTAACAAAAATTAAAAGATACTTATTTGTTTAACAACCAAGATAACAAACTTAACCCCATAAATTACGATAGAGCTAAACATTAAGATTCTTAAGTTATTGTTGTCAGCTGTGTGGTTATTTAATCACAGTTCATTATAATTGCTGAAGAAAGATTCAACAATGACGAGAGTTATTTCTACCACAATTCTCAGTTTGATACAAAATTTCAAGCTTTAATCAGGAATAAAAATAAAAATAACAGTTTTTGCTCATCAACTTTCTGGAAGTGTTCACGCATGGAGGCAAAACAGACATCTAAAGAAAATAACCAAGAACCTGACCACCCACATTCCTTTCTTGTGCCTGTTCATGGTCCAAGACCCCATCTGGAGTAGTTATCACAACATATCCATACTGCATCAAAATAATCTAAATTAATATAATTGCGAGAATGGACATATATTTCTCTATTAAATAGCACAAGTTTTTATGAGATTCAAAACCAGCCTGGTGGGTCGGAAGGATTCGAAGTCTGTATTTTTCTATATCCTTTGCCTTGAGGTCTTGCCTATAAGTGAGTGCCCGGCAATCTTTTATCCTGCCTTCCAATTCAACCTTTATCCTCCCAACCCTGTGGGGATTGTAAACCTCAAAGCTTTTTATATATCCTAGAAATATCAATTAAACATTAAAGGAACTAAAATATGGGGCATAAAGCAGATACTGATATGAAACTTTTATGTATTTTTTTTTTTTTTTGACTCAAATATGAAACTTTTATGTAAAAGAAAGCAACATTTTAAGAACAGTAGCATACCAGCAGTTAGCAAGTGAACACAAATGGTCCAAGGCATCATGACTAGAATAAATCTAGAACTACCGTATTTCTAATTTCCATAACAAATATCTAAAAACGGGGATTTCCACCAGCTCCCCCAATTCAGAGGGACTACATTTCTTTTGCTAACTAATGCAAAACAATTTCTGAGCGATATGCTCATAAAATTAAACCAATGCATTAGTACCCATCCCACTTGGTGCAAACCCAACCAAAGTAATTTTAACTAAAGAAAAGATTTTGAAGAAGACCACTAACAGTAAACAGCAAAAAAGAGATGTATGTCATGCATCAGTTCATGTAAATTGTGTAGGTTCCCTAAAATTTTTGCTATTTCATCTTTCAGAAGTCCAGCATAAAAAAAAAAAGGCAGCCCGGTGCACGAAGGCATCCAGCTCTAATTGAGGACGACAACAAATGGATAATACTAGCACCATAAATTCCGGTATAATAGCTCAAAAAAAAAAAAATTCAAATTCGGAATTATACCTATATATTGACTTATTGCTAGTACTGAACAACCAGGCAAGAATGATGGCACTGGAGTTGCTGCTGCTAAAGATTAGCACAAAGAATGTATAATTTACACACTGCAATTATGGGGAATTTTGCAAATCCGCAAGAGGGAAAATGAAATTATATTAATTAACGTATCTTGGTTTAACAGATAGTTTCAAGGAACAATTCGAAGATAAAAGATGAAGATTTTCAGAGAGTTATTTATCCTCTAAAATCAAATATCAAAAAATATCCCAAAACCAACTAAAATAGAACCAGAGATCAATCATCATATGAATGTAAAAATTTCACTATCAAAATTCCTATTCGTACAAAGCTATCTATAGTAAAACAAAAGAAAATAAGAATCGAATACAGAAAAAATTAGTACAAAAAAATCAAGAGTAGATTACCTCGATCTTTCATTATCTTGAGGAATGACGACATTACAGTTGAAATGGGTTGCAGCTCCACCGCAGCTTTCCCTCTCCTCTCCGCATTAACTATTGCCCTCAACGCGTCGTTCAATATCCTCCTTCCCATCTCTTCTATTCTTCCTTCTCTGTGTTTTTCTCTCACAAAATCACAAAACCTAAAACCCAAATTAGGGGCAGATCAAAACAGGAGAGGGTTTAGAGTGGTCTTCTTGTTATTTTGATGAAAAACCGGTGTATATGTTAAGGACTTTTCAAACGATGTCGTTTATCAGACAAACAACCGGTTGTCGAATTCTTCCTCCGTCAAGTTCTTTCTCAGTTTCACTACTTCTATGGAGGATCTACCTCCGCCTTTGCTTGTCGAGATCCTAACTCGACTTACCGATTCAACAGATCTTGCTCAGTGTCGAATTGTCTCAAAGTTCACAAAAAGTTCAACAAATCACAGCAAGTTATGGGGAAAATGGGAAGGTATGCATAAATAAATAGGCTTGAGCTGGTTCACATATGATTTGAAATTTAGCATTAAGAAAATAAAATGTACATCAGAATTGATTTGATTATTATACATAAGCTGCAGGATGTGAGTGAAAGTAGAAAAACGTTGTTAACAACTGTTTTTAAAGTTGTTAACAGATATGATTATTTTTATTCATATGGACTTGGGTAAACTCCATCAACAAATTTGCTGCTCCAAAAAATTTAAAGTTTGAAACTCCATCCATTATTATGAATAAAAATAATCAATGTCAGTAAATGAAGAATCAATTTCAGTACTTCTGAATAACCAATTCCTGTATAGCAATTTAAATAATGAAATTTCAGTATATCATCAAGTTTTTCAGTATATTTAGCTAATTGATACTAAAAAATCATAGCTGTTCTTATAACTAAATTGAAAACAAATTAGTAGTAACAAAATTCATAAACACTAGTAGTACTAATTCTAGAACTATTCATAAAATACTACAAATATGTAACAGCAGAACCAACATAAAAGCACAAGAAGAGTATATTATAAACAAATTCTGCAGATTACTAATAAGAGTTTAAATTTATTTTAAAAAAGAGAGAGAGAGTTAAAATGAAAACTATTACCGGGCGAACGGAAACGAAGGAGCAGCTCGGCTGTGGTGGACGGCAAACGAAGGAGCAGCTGCAAACGGAGGAGCTAACGGCAAGCAACTCTGTTTATGCTTGCTATTTTCGAGTGCCAACCGACAAAGAAACTTGCTCCGCTGGTGGTAGATGGACAACGAACGGAGGGAGCGGCGACCGGATGAGAGGAGGATGAACAGTTTGGTTGAGTTGAGACTTGAGAGACGTTGAGAATGAAAGAAGAGAGACAGCGGCTGAAAAGAGTAAAGAGAAGAAAAGGAACGCAAAGGTTTTCATCTTAGGGGCTAAATTTACCAAAATGTCCTTACTAATCATGAAATTGTACAAAACGTTTCTTCATGAAAATTTTCATATAATTTAATCATGAAGAAATGTGGAAAATAATTATCATTAAAATAGCACGTATCATGAAAAGCAATTTATTGTCCTAAAACATTATCGACCCACTAGTTTTTCAAGTATAGCTCACGAGCCAAATTATGTAAGTAACATGAATCTTGAAAGTTTATAATTTTGGAAGAAAAAGATGATGGTATTAAACCACCGAATTTTTTTCTTCCAACATAAACTCATTGTATTAACATATACTACCTCTAATTTTTTTAATTCTTTATAATGAAATCAGTATGATTAGATTCAATAGTCATGTAACTGATCTCTGACATGTCAGCTTTTCATTTCAAACTAGCCATTTAGCAGTTTCTCATGCGAGACAAGGTTGTTATAAAGACTAACCGCCAAATAGCATGCAAGATAAATCTATTGTCAGCTTCTCTACTGATTTTCCTCAGCGTCTCGCGCGAGATCATTTTGTTTCTCACGAGACATAACTGTCTCGTGCGAGATAAAAACATTTGTCAGCTACTGGACTAATTTTCCACAGTCGTCTCATGCGAGATCTTTTTGTCTCTCACGAGACAAAATTCAGCTTTGATGTTTGACTGACTTGAACAACCATAACACGAGAGATGAAGACCCATTTTGGCTACCGGAGTGTTTTGACATACTTTAGCAACTTATATATCTTAAATTTCTTCAATTCTTTAGAAAGTAAAAGATTCATCTTAATTTGTTTGAGTTCAGACTTGCTGAAACTACAATTAAACACTTAAAATATATTATTAGTAGATCACAAGTACAAGTAAATTTATCAAATATTCAAAACCAAGTAATTTTGGCAATCCAAGCACAAAAAAGAAAATTGCCATTTGTAAGGAGGAAATTCTCTTTCTTCAATTAGGCAGCCCCATTGATGGTACTATTCAGAAGCAGAGGTCTTTGCACGCAGAGTTAGATAAGTAAGCAAAGGAAGAACAGATGTGGAACCAAAGATCTAGGGTTCAGTGGTTAAAAGAAACCAGATCCCGCTGCTAAATCATTTTTTTACCTTAACCCTTTTATATTATTGTCACTAAACGCCATGGTCTGAAAGAAAAGGGCTTGCGGCTAGCCTTATCCATTTTCTCTTCGAATAAAAAATCTCCACACCATCATCTTCATCACTCACCCTCACCCTGCCAATGTTGTTTTCAATGTTTATGCCAGTCCCAACATCTCTTTGAATTGTAAGCCTTTTATCTCCATCAACATGATCGTTATTTCGTCGTAATTTCGATTTAGGAAGAAACGATGAAGTTGAATCAGCATCCGATCCATTTGCTAAAATTTAGCCTAGCACCTCCATCCTCCTCTTCCTCCCCAAGTCACCTTGCTCCAATCAATAAAGGACTTCTTCATTTAGGAGCATGCAACTCTAGCCCACCCTTATAAACAATCGGCTCTCCATGTTTCTCCAACGACAAGCGACAAATACCACACAAGTAACAAATATTACGAAGGTGAAATGTACTTGATGCAGCAAAGGGAAAATAGACATCTTCCCCAATAGTAATAATTGATTTGAGAATGCAATGGTGTCATCTCCATAACACGTTCCACATCAACCTCATGACAAAACTGGAAAACGAACAAACAGCCTCCCACTTCCTTTATCGCAACACCTATAAACGATCTCCGTAATGAAGCCCTGGTTAGCTTTGAAGCCAAGAATTGATTACTCTCTACGTTAGAAATCTTCCAACAAGACATAAAGAATAATCAAAACCACCTCTTCCTTCGTCCTCAGCCCCCAACTCCAAACCGCTCCTGCCGATCATCCTCTAAAACCACTTAACGATCGTCCTCGACTGATAGGTGAGTCATCTCAATCGAGTGTTATCCTTCTCCTTCATAACTTTGTTGATGAAAATAGTAACTTTGCTGATGAAAATCGAAAAAGCAAACACGCTTTACAAACAAAAAGGACTAAGCCGTAAAGAAACTTGCACAACATGCAAGACGAACGAGCCTCTGGGTGAACCCCAAAAATATATAACATTTTACATTATAGATTTTCCTTGTTATCTTGTTAATATATAGTTTTTCCTTCTTATCTTGTTACCATATGCTTGGGAGAGAGAATTTAATAGTTAAATTATTAAGTAATATATATATATATATATGTGTGTGTGTGTGTGTCTGTGTGTCTGTGTGTGTGCGCGTGTGTGTGCGCGCGCGCGCGAAAGTGTAAATGTGAGAAGTGCATCCATGTCAATTTATCCCAATATTGACGACCTGCGATCGTCATCTGAGACCAAGTGATTTTGAAGCATAAATTTTTAACCAATTTGAAGCACACAACTCTGCTTAGGATACACAATAAAAGTACTTCCCTTTTACTGCAAGAAAAGCATACCTCAATCAAATTCCATCCAATTTGATGGAATTTGAAATAAAATCTAGAAAACTTAAAAGAACAAATGTAAGACATCATGAAAAATAAAAATGAAATCAGTAGTAGATTCTTTACTAAATAGAAGACAGAATTCAGTTCAGATTGCAGAAAATGCAATCAAATAAAGATTATTAACAAATGAAAAATTCAACATTATTGCTACAGCTACTCCAATCAATATCTATCAACAACAATCATGTTCACAAGTGTATATTCTTTTACAAAAGGTGAAAAATTAGAATTTGATATGCGAAAGTAAAAATCATATGATATATACGAAGCCTGAGATCAAAACTGAGAATTGAATGAGGACATTCCATTATCATTTTTGTGTAAATTTCTATCCCATTAGCAATGGGCCTATACATGAATTGAAAATGCTACTTAGAATGTGCTGAACTTCTCTTGAGCTATGCTCACTTCGCACAAGATCTACAATCAAAGGAAACAATCGTGAAACGTACCTCCTAAACGAATCCCTTTCTAAATCGCTCAATATGTGCAAAGCTGACACCAGCAAAGCAGTTCTTGTTGCCAATTCTTCTTTCTTTGCTGAACCCAGTGGAAGAATCCAGTGTGTCACCACCTCGTTAACAGGTTTTTGTTGCTTGGATTGAGACCTGTTGCCGGTACAGTTCAAATAAATCTGCAATATTTTTTCACACACTTCCACAAGTTGTGACTCTACGTTTAACTCCTCAGACATTGTTGGCTTACCCATTAGCAAATCATGAAGGAAGTTGAGGTAACTTTGGTATGACTCATTTTCAAAATGAACCATGGGAGGAGCAGTTAGATCCAGAACAGCACAAGCTTTCACCAGTTTCTTCTGCAGAATGATCTCGCAGTTAAGTTGGTGAGCATGTGATGCAACTGAGGAAAATATGTCGAGAAGAACTCCAACATTGGCTGCTGATAGCAATTGTAAGTGTGCTTTGCACAAATCAGTTACAACCTGTTATCAAGAACACAAAAATAAGCCCTTTGAATAACATGATATAGTTTCTCAACTAAGTTCCACGTTTAAGAACTAAAAATGCATGAAATGCATTAATTAGAGGTTTAAGTTTTTAAAATAAAAGCATGATATGTATCTCAAACTTGGCTCCTTTATCAAACATGCCTTGAAAATAAACTTAAGCTTGAGGCAAATTTAAACTCAAGCATCCAATCTTCATAAGTGGATGGGTCAACTTAGTGCTGCTATGTAATAGAAACCATCTTGTGAAAATGAATTACGTAAAATTTATTGGCAAATAAAACCTTATAATCTTTTCTCACAAAAAGGTTTGATCTTGAAATATTCCCTTCAATAAACACAAGTACTGTTCTTTTCTGCGCTCCTTTAATTCCTCAATACAACATACTCTTATTGACTTGTATATTGTGTATTTGAGTAAGGTAGAAATAAAAACCTGTATTATTAGTAGTTGTACAGCAATGTGACTCTTTACTCGTGAAACAACATAAGCCGCTGTTTGGAGATTGTCATCCTCCAGATCATCATTGTTGAACCCATTATCAGAAGCAAAATCAGCATCTGCATATAATTCTGAGCTGTCAGGCATCTCTATATCATCCATGCTTTTTAAGACCTTCATAAAACCAGGCAGTGTCGATGCCGCAGCTTCCTTAAGAGATAAAAGGATCTCTCTCCATTCATCCTCATAAAGCCTAGCCCCCAGTTCACCTGCTAAACGCAAAAGTGCGGCAACCCCAGTGCTTGCAGGTCCCTGAACAGGACTCCTAATGAATCCAGTCAGAATTGATATCACACTTGATAACTGAGACCTCACTGTATTGAAGAAACTGACAAATAAATCTACTAGACATTGAGCTGCAACTGCAGAAGTTTCAGCATCCCATGCACTTCCTTCATGATGTGCAGATGGAAATGTTGGTGACTCCTGACCATCTTTGATAAAATTCTCTTTCTTGTCATGAAAACTATATATGGGTAAAATGGCAGAACTGAAGACATCAGCCCAAAATGCTCTTGAGAAAAGATGACCATGATCATTGAGAATATTAAATAGCACTTCCAAAGCACTCTTTCGAATAGCAGATCTTGGATCAGATGTTAGTTTCGATAACCCTGAAACAATAGCGCTAAGCAATTAAAGATCAGGAAAGGAAAGGGAACCATAATTTTTTTAAAAAAAAAACAATGACACTGTGGTATAGGAAACTGCCACTTAAGCCGTTAAAATATCAGTGTCTCAACTTCTTATGTTAAACTGCTCCAATTAGATAAGACAGGCAAGATGGTTGAATGAATCTCAAATGGTAAGCAAAATTGAATCCACTGAACAAGATGAATTCTAAATTAACTGAAAAAACTAATGAAGTGTGACACTGCACGTCTTCATTAGTATCTGCATTGAGCAGAACAATGGTGAATAATGTGAATGAACAAATTCTCATGGTGTTGTAAAATGAGTAATTTCTTTCCCTTGCATTCGTAAGCCAGCTGTGATTGGCAGAAGGCTAAGAACAAGCAAAAATGCAATAATGTGTACCTACAAAGACATCATAGCAATCTTCAGAGTCCTGGGTTCAACCTGAATATCTGATTACCTGTAAGTAATGGAATCCAATATGATGCATGATCATCTTTGTCAATCAAAGCTTTTACATCTGAAGCAACCTCATTAACCTCAGAAATGGATGAATCATTAACCCTGCTCTTTTCATCACAAACAAGCCCTCCGTCTGCAAGTTTGACAGCACAAAATCGGAGAAACGCAATAGCATTGAGGCTTACATCACTGTTAAATCTACTATTCGTGAAGGTGGTGAGGCACCTAACACAATCTGTGAAAGTGGTTGTCTCTGTCTCAGTTATGTAAGGAAAATATTCCCGTACTATTTTCTCCATGGTCTCAAAAGCCAGCAAGACAATATTCTTTCGCTCATCAGCAGCAGCAGCTGTAAAAACCTGAGAAAAGAAGAGCATAGAAACATCAAGTAATTGAAAGTGCAACATCAACTTCTCTAGCATTTTCAGTTAATTTTGAGATGAACAATACTAAAACATGCATAATGCCTGCTTCAATTTCAAAATCACCAACAGAAATAATTATCTGTTCAGTGGTTATGCATGCAATACTAGCCTCCACCCTTACATGCAAAAATGAAAGGAGGTGCGAAAAATATTGCATGTTAGATATTTGCAATACATAACACTACCTAACAGAATGTCAAATGAATTCATCTCTTCGCACATACTATTTTTGGATTCCGAAAATGAATGCGCACATTCCATCTTAAATATAAATGTTGTTTTATCAATAATTCCCTTCAAGAGATTCACTGAACTGTGTCAATTACCCAGTGAGATGAGCAAATAAACTGGTAACTACCAAAAATAACACTATTAAATGACTCAAACAATATTTGAAAGTAAAATAAGATATCAAATTTGAAATAATGTACATATATTAATGATTAATGATTAAATAATATTTCTTAGAAAAGAAACCTGGTCAGGGGTCAACTGTCAGCCTTCTCTTCTTAATTATCAAGATATTCCATCAGCCTTCTCCTCATTTATCATGATATGCTAAAAATACATATGATCTATATGATAACTATATGGAACATATGGCTTAAACAAACCAATATGACTAACGTTTGATGCAGTATATGTCTAAACAATGAGCTACATTCATAAATCAAATACCCATAATTTTTCTAATACACTAAATACATTTTGTGCAAAACATTTTGCAAGACCACTGATAAATTTGATTATTAAAATTAGCAATCAATGAAAATAAAGCAGACAAGAAATCAGAATATACCATAAAAACGCTTTTCCAGCCCGATTTCACATTACTAACACGACTAAGGACCATCTGTGAAATGCAGCGAACAATAAGTTCCCTAATTTCAGTAGAGCTGCTCTTCTGCATCACAATTACAAATGGCCTCAAGAATTCATTCTGAAAATTGTAATTTGCAAGCTCCTCACGCTCTAAGAATTTCATAGCAAGTTGCCGCAGAGAATCCATCACAAAAATTGCTACAGAGAGATTTTCTGACAAGCCAACTGATACGAAGAAATCAGACAGAACATTCCAAATACGAGACCAAACCAATCTGATGCGATTCATGTTGTAATGCCTGTGAATTAAAAAAAGAAATCAAATTTTAGATTACTAAAAGCCTCAAAATATACATTCCAGCATGATGGAGAAAAGGACAGTTACAGAAAAATTCAGAAAAGAAGATCCATCCTCATTTCCCTTCAGAATATTATGCAAAACGAATGGAACTCTGGAAATCAGTTTGATCATAATATATATATATATATATATATGATAATTGTTTAGCAGACTTATAAAATAAAAAATCTTACGCAATTTCCACAATTTTTGTAAGGCTAAAAACACGAGGATCTGTTGGAGACTGCAGCTCTGATATTGCAACTTTGCAAAGAGCTCTCACAAAAGCTACTATTGCCTCACTGTTCAACCTCTGGCTACTAGCAAATACATGGTTCAACTCAAAATTCCCTATCTGGTCGAGCAAATTCAAATTTGAGATAAAGCTATTGATCTGCTCTGGGGTAACTGGTCCTGGAGAATTCACTCCAGCCATGGTGCTGTCATAAGAACCCCCTCTAACAACAGCCATTACAGCTGGATTCTGGAGAGTTCCTCTTTTCTTCAGAGATGGATAACCCATTGATTTCAATGCTTTTTCATCTGTTACTTCAACATTAGATCCAGACAAGAAAGATGCATCAGGAGGTGCACCCTCTCCCAGTAGCTGCAGATGCTCAATTCGTGAAAGGCACATTAAGATATGCTCCCAAGCTTCATGAAGATAATTACCATCTTCAATGGCAATTGATATTATTGCCTGCATATTTTGCATAAAAACAAACAAAGAGACTTAAAACCAAAATATTTCATGCAATAGACATGTAAAATACAACGGAAACACTGTCGACTAAGATACAACTTAATCTAGTAATCACAACTATTAAACTACTGCTGTTTGTCCTGTTTCTTTCCAAGAGGGGGAGAAAAAGAGAAATATTCCCCTTGTCTCTCATTTCTTTATATGATGACATGCTAAACCTAAAATGATATGCTATATAAAAGCTTACCTTCACAGCATCGACATTTTTTTGCTTCATGTCTGCAGCATTATGAAGATGAGTAAACTTGGCAATAGATGTCACAAAAGCATCTCTTTGGGTCTGCATTCCCATCACTGAAGTAACATGCACTGCATATCGAAATCCATGTAAGCACTGAGAAGTAGCAAGCTTATCATCACTCTGGTCAATGGTGACACTAAATGCAGCCAGCATGGGACCCCAGCAGACCTCAACCATGAACCTCAAGATTGCTGCATCTGTAACAGAGTGATACACTGACCTGCAATGCCAAAAAATTCTCATTCCAGTCGCAACATAGAAGAAACTAATGAAGCAGAAAATAAAGGTGCCATTAGTGAAAGGCAACAAGGCTAGCATTAAGTATATGTTTCTTAATCAGCCCTACCTATTTTGGCTACAATACCATTAGCCTGCAAAATAAAAGAAATATACAGAAGAGACTCGCTCAGGTAATCTTCCTCAGATTAAATTGCCATGTATATATGTGTGGCAGTGAGCCACTGACTTTCCATATGTATATGTATATGTATATGTATATGTATATGTATATGTATATGTATATGTATATGTATATGCATATGCATATGTATATGAACAAATGTTAATTAATCATACCATCTCAACACTCTCCCATCCACCTACTAAAATATACAGAATCTGACTCACTCAGGTAATCTTCCTCAAGACTAAATTACGATGTATATGTTTGGCAGTGAGCCTCAGAATTTCTATATGTATATGAACAAATGTCAATCAATCATACCATCCCAACACACACTCCCATCCACCACATTGAGCCAGATTATTGCATACTTTATCCTATTGCCAACCAAAATTCTTATCCTACCATCAAAGAAAAATCATCCTAATGGATAACAAATAAGTGCCATAAAACCATGGAATCCATTAGAAAATAGCTTACTCTGATTTTCCTGACTTTGCCTTAAACTGTTCTTGGATGTGCCTTATGAGAAGTCCATTTGCACCCAATGGCTTTTCTTCTGCCTGCTTCCAAGAAACTAGATTGAGAATACCATCCAAGCCTAGTAGCTTATTTAAACTAGTTGCCTGCTTGCTTTGAGGAGCAGAAGAATCAGCTTTCATTTTGATTTCATTTTTCACAATTTTGTCATAGAGAATACCCAGATATTCCTCTGGTAAATCCTTGCCATCATCTATTCCACGATTGTTTCGTATGAAATCAGCCTTAGTCATCTGAACCCAATGAAGATAGGTTAGCAAATACAAAAGTCAAAAATGCACTTGTCTGTAAAAAGATAAAATAATATGAATGCCTGCAAACAACTGGACCACTGAACGTAGCTGGATCAAATAATTTCACAAACCTATTGGCATATTCTGAACTCCATATAATATATGTTCAAGAGGACCTTTCATGATATTCAAACAGGAACACTAGAAATTGTTAGCAAATTGTGAAACCAAACACTTCCCACAGTGAAATTAAATTTTTGACATTATTAACATTGAGAGCTGAAACATAGATTTGATATAATCAAAGAAAGACTATATGTAATATCAATCCAATCAAACAAAGAATCAAATAAAGAGCAAAACACAAAGAAAGCCAATTTATATTCTCAAGGGCGGAAGGGAGGAAAACAATGAGAACGCAAAAGCTCACGTGTCAAAAATTGCAATTATAAAGGACAAGAAATTCTGCAAACAAACCTTATCTTTCACCATGTTGTTATGAGCATCTGTGTTGAGCATTATCACAGAGTAAGCAAGAACATAGGCCGTATCTGCACTGGTGAATGAATTAGGATTACATTTACAATAGCGCTCTGCAAACTTTTCCATGATGCGGTCAATCTTCTGTGCCTCTCCCGGTAACCTGAATCCCCTCAAGAAAAACCTTATTGCTTCACCAAAATCCAGTGCTTTAAAATTAAATGAGTCTACATAAGCATGCATAACTCGCAGACAAAACTCATCTCTTTCCCCTAAATAGTCACCAATCATAGTTTCATTTAAGCCAGTAGTGTTTTTCAAGAAGGCAGCAACTTCTTCAGGGGAACCACCAATTTTTTTGGTTTCTAACAGAAACTGAATGCCCTTGGAAGGTTTCCTATTAAATAGAGATATACCTTTCTGCATTACAACCAGAACTTGTCACAAAAAGGACAAAACATGCCCCATTACAAGTAAATGGAGCAAACAATAAATTTCAATAGGACGAGTGAAATCATGGTAGGCACACGTGCAAACACTAGAATGATACTAACAAAAACTGTAACATGACGAAGAGATTAATTGTGCATATCATAAATGAGTAAAAATGACAATCATCATACAAGTTACCAAAAAAAAAAGTCCAACCTGCAGTTCAATTTTATAAGCCCGCCGTTGTTCAAGGCTAGCAGCATCAGACATTTCAGAGCTCACTTCTGAATGAAAATCATAGTCAGGGTTACTTGCTTCATCCCCCATGGGGATTGAATGATTCTCTGTCGAAGCATCACTCTCAGAGCTCTTCAGCAAATAGGACTCTTCTATTCTCAATTGTTGATCCATCCAAGTGCCCATTGATTTTATGATACCAACTAAACACTTCACAGATTCATGCCGAAAAGTTATATCCTGGATCGGAGACAAAGTTGTGGTTGAACCAGGAGGTGGTCCTAGAGCAGTTTTTAAAAGGCCATTAACAATCCTGCAAGTATCTGATGGAATTATAAGTGTTTTAATACATTTTTTAACACAAAACTATAGAGATATGAAAGGAAGAAATAATCAACAATAAAAAATTGAGTTAAGTGCATGTTTGACAGAATGCAAAGGACCATTATAGTATGTAATCACATTAAAGCTCACTCTATAGCATTATGCCCCAATTATTGCTTAGCAGCTATGCAACTAGACATATACCTGGCGATGTGCAGATTATGAAAATTCTCTATTTTAAAATTATTTTATGCAAATTTGAGTTTATCTAATACAAATTTAAATTAAAGAATTAATTTCTCATAAGTTCTATTAGGCTAAAGCTAAACACATGAAATGGATAACTACCAAAAAAATAGAATATATAGATAGTGTTATAAGAAAATAGCAATATAAGTATTTTGTAGATAAAAACGATATTCTACAGAACACCATAATGCCAAAAAAATCATTTTGACAGTGATAAATTTATCAAACCTATCATGAAAAAATTTACACAACAAAATAATCAAATTTCATTGATTTACTTTTCAAAATTCTACCGCATCAAAATATCACATTGAGTATGAGTGGTGAAGTTACATCGTAACAAAGAAAACAAACAAAGGAACTGTTTCGCCCACTTATCTTATGAAGCAAGTAAATTTTTTAATTAATCAAACTTTGTACTAAAAAACTTTTATCCAACTCGAAGATCAAACAGGCATCTATTAAGAATTATTACCAATTATTTTTCTCCATTTTCTCCATTGAAAAAATTAAAAATAAATTTCAGACTACATAATAATATGGGAGGGAGGTCTTCAAAAACATATCATAATATACAATTCGATGGAAAGTCAAGATCCTCAAAATTATAACTCTGATACATGGCAGGCAATTTAACAGGGGAAAAAATTTAAATGACATTCTCTAAGCTTTACCCATTTAATTTTAAACCACCAATGTGAACTTGGATGTGAATCATAGCTTTTTCTAAACAAAAGTTAATAATTCCATGAATATGTCAAGCCAACAAACAAAACTTACACATAAATATAGAACAACAAACTTATTTTTTTAATAGAAAGAAAGAAATTCCGAATTCCCCCTATTGTTAGTTACAATATAATTAAAACCAAAAAATCATAGAGATTAAAGTATTGTACTATACTTTTTGAAGATTCCTTCACCTGTAAGAAACAAAACTATCTACATATATTTCCTTCTCCTATATGTTGCCAAACAAGCAAAAAGAGGGCTAAAATTGTGCCACACCATCACTAAGTCCTTGGTCATAACTATATATTTTTATTTTTATAGATTAAAAAAAAAAAAACAAGAGCTCTACATAATGTAGAAAAAATTACATAATTGCATTATGGGTTACAAAAAGGTTATCTAGCATGTAAATGAGAGATCTCAAAAATCCAACTATTTTGTAATTTCTACAACCACTATTTCGACAGAGGTAAAATCTATTAATGAGACAATGAAAATTAACAAACTCCAAGGGTAGCAACTTCCTTAAAAGAGTTGCTGAGATTTCAGCAAGATACACAAGTCAAAGAATAAAATTAAGGGTAAAGCCCCACTCCTATTTCCTAATTTTTATGTTTAGTGTCGTGTGACAAGATCCTGGGCCAAGGTTCATAACATTGAGTTTTAACCTATTCCTTTTTGCCCTCACATATTTTCCAATGTATTCAGATTTTATAATCCATCTAACACAACAATAAGGAATTATGATTGATGATGATTGAAAAAAAAAAAAGCAACAAGGACTGAATTTAAAATTCATAAAACTTTGTAAAAATTGTTTTAATAATTTGACAAACATTATACTTTCCCCCGTCAAAATGGCAAAAGAGAAATTGCCTAAAAGAATTTATTGTAAGCCAAAAATAATATACTATATGCCCAAAAATAAATCAATGGAATTCCTAGGATAATGATCCAAACACCAAGAAGCTCCAGCAGAAAAAACAAAAAAACTGGGGAAAATATTGCATATTTAAAGGATTCAAAATTCCCTTTCAGATTTGATATGGATAGGAATACACAAATAAATAAAAATGAATATTCAGTTATAAGACCAAATCTAAATGTTATTCCAATGAATACCACGTTGGTTCAGTTCTTTTACAACATTAAAACTGAAGGTTAATATTGTAATTTACATCTTTATAGGGATGGGCTGAGGCTTGGCACCCAAATTATTCATCCTGGTCTACATCTCTTTTGGATTTAAAATCGAGACCTGATTAGCACCGAAACTTGCACTAATTTTATATATTCCCATAGGTAATAGGAGTGCAAATGCTTGTTGATTTAGCCTTTATATTTTTGTGAAAGATTTAGCCTTACATTTAGTCTATTAAAAATAATGCTTTTGTTTTCCATCAATCAAATGCTACAAGTAAAAAAAAACCATGCAATTAATTCCTCTAGGATTGTCTGTTGCAAAGTGTGAAGATAGCTGAACCTTGCATATTTTCATGTTAAACTAAGTTTAGATGGGACACTATTATTCTTCTAGTTTAGTGTTCACAGTACTGCAAACAACTGCAGTTTCATTCTTATTATTTTCCTTGTTAAACCTGATATCCAACTAATTTTTTATCACTATAGTTTTCAAATGAACCCAAATCTAACTTGAATCATCAGCCCATAAAACGGTTGTCAGCAAGCACAGGTGTATGTCAATGTACATCAATTTTCTCCATCAAGAATCACATTTCTAAGAAGAAACAGTAGATCAATGAGCACAAACTGCAAGATGCCTTAAATTTTGCCAAAATCAATTAAAATTCTTGAGTGATGGTTATAACATCCAAGCACACTGTAAAATATGCAAGAATAATCTCTAGCCAATTATTTACATTACATTAAAAATATGATACATGCTAATGGAAATGAAGTGCAATAAACAATCCAAATTTCAAATTCTTCAGCAGAACGAGGAAATGACCAAAAATATAGATAAGAAATACCTTTCATATATGTTTGGAGCATCCAAGTCACAGTCATAGTTCACAAAAACATCAACAATAAGCTGTGGATCCTGCGCAATCTTCTCCAACAAGTTCAAGACAATCATTTTTTGTAAAAAACTAGGCTGGTTAACATTCTCAAGCACCCTAAGGATGAGCATCGGAAAGAATATTCCAATTTCTGCCTTCAATCCTGATCTGAATTTTGATAACAAGATCATAAAGATAGAACACTGAAGCTGAAAAATAGCCATAACCGACAACGCACTGTTCTTTAACAATGACAAGCATAGGTATTGCTTAACAGCATTGAGAAACCTGTACCATGTAGAGCAAAATATTTTATTATTGCATATAAAATAATAGCAGAAAGAAAGAACTACAAGAATAACCACTCATGAAGACATCAACAACCCATTCCTAGCTAAATAATGGAGGATTGGTATATAAAGTTTGCAAAGCAAAGAAAAGAAACTTTTAAATACTGCTCTTGTTATATGAAAAATTACAATTTTGAGTATATCTTTTTATGCTTTAACTGAGTGAAGCTTTTGGGTAAATAATGACATTCATCATTCATAATTTTTAATCATTCGCTGTTTTCTTTTAAATTTCATCAGGTGATGAATTATTTGTGAATTCTTCAAAATTAAAGTTCACAATAAAATACAGAATTCTAATAAGAAATAATAAAACTTTCATGTTTAACTATATGAAATATTATTTTCCTCCCAAATTTAACACTTTTAAAGCAGCATCACAGGAATAGAAAAATATATCATGCTAAAAGCAACTATACAAGGATTAATAGTAGAAATATAACAAGAAACCAAAAGTTCAAGAGGATTCGGTTAATAAGAATAAAAAAATTGGACTTTTTGTCATTATCAAGGTTGATTATGAAAAAGTTTACCTGAAACTCAAAGAAATTCAATTGGGCATAGTTAATGAAGCAACAAAATAGTGATTAATTCTGTCATCGAGCCTTTTATAGGATTGACAAGTGACTATTAGAACACCACTGTAATGGAGTTATCCGTAATTGTGGGACTATTTAGAAGAGGAAAATTTTAATTTCTATACCTAACTGTGCATTGTCAAATTTCATGGAATGTTTTCCAGCAAACCCTAATTTGGAGGAGTAATTCAAACATTTGCAGAACAATTCTAATACTAATAACAATTAGAGAAAAAAAAAACAAAAGCACAAAAGAGTATTTAATCAGTAAAGCAACCTAAATATAAGAGTGAGATACAATTACAAGAACAAGTGCAAAAGGATGAATTATTCATTATAATTCAAATGATTTTGAAAATAGCAAAAAATGGAAGAACTCATATTTCAACAGTTCTCCACATCTAAGCCTCTATCACTCACAGATGTAGTCAGAGCAAAAAGCCAAAGTCTGGGAGACTAATATCACAAATTTCAAGGGAAAAACTCAAGAACCTTATTTTCGACAGAATTTAACTCTTTGGACTAATAATTGTGCAAACTTTTATGATTGAAGAATGGAATTTCTATACCTCCCTTCTATTTCTCAGGCAGAATACTAATTTGTATTCCAGTCCCAGGAAAGTATTAAGTCATTAGTTAGATAGGTAATATGAAGTTTGACAAAGTTATATCTATGAGGAATGTAATGATGCAAATATTATAAAGTTAGCAAAGATACAGAAAATTTGATATCAAGCTGAAATATAAAAAATAAATAAATAAATGATGACACAAAAATAAAAGCCGAAGTAAAATAAATGACATGCCTTTCATTAGTGCGCCAAATCAGACCCCCATTGTCCATGACCACGTTGAGCAACTCGAGAGACAATGTTTTCCCTCTGAGAAGAATTTGATCATCTGGGTTCTCTTGAGATGAGAATTTCATAGATAATTTGCAAATGTTCCTAAAAAGAAGAAAGCCATCCTCCCTAATTTTACTTCCTCCAACTGATTCAGCACCATCGTTCGCTTCTCTATCATCCAGTTCACCTCTATCATTCCCATTACTAACCTTAGCATCGACATCAGGAATAGGACGATCACCACCACTTCCATTCTGCAATTTTATAGTCGTACTATTCAACAGGAGTTTTGCATCTGGAACTCCCTCACTGGCTCCCATAACATCATTAACAAAATTCTGACAGAAATGAATAGAGCTCCCCTCATTCAAATTCTTATCTGTAAATTCCAATAATTCATTAACAGAAACAGTTTTAACACGAACATCCATTGAATCCTCCTCAACCCGGGTGAAAACGATGAGCACAATCTGAGCAAGAACGGATTTCGCACAGATCTGATTAGTCCCATTCAAGCCACCGAGATACACATTGTAACAGGTCCTAACAATTTGCACCAAACACTCCCCGCGAATCAAAACGCAAGGAGATCGAACAGCAGCAAGCAAAACTCTAAGTACAGCCAGCTCTATAGCTTCCTCTCCAACAGCACAGACCTTACTAACACTCTCAATCAAATTATAAAGAACATTACTAAGTTTACCAGAGGAATTAGTAGAATTACTATCGATCTCGCCGCGAATCAGACCTAATGAGAACAGCTTGAAAGCGCATTCCAGTGCAGGCTCGGCGACTTTAGCATAATTGGAATCTAAGGCGAGAACTAGTGGTTGGAGAACGAATTCGGCGTCGGAGAAAGAGAGACCGAGTAAAGGAGAGTATAAATTAGGATCGGAAACGGCATCGGAAAGCGATTCAAGCTTGTCGAGAGCGGATTTGCAGGAGGAAACGAGATGAGAGTGCTTTCGCCACGCAGCGTTTTTGATGATTTTGTCAAGTGAAGGGCCTAAAAGTCTGCCGCAGCGGGACTGGCCTCCTAGGGATTGAGAAGCAGACATGTTCTGTTGAGTGATGGAGAAATGGAGCAATGGATTTGCAGAGGAGAAAGCGATCTACATGCTTGTTTATGTGCTTTCTCTGTATGGGTGGATTCCTTTTTCTTCTTCTTCGAATGAAAATGCAGAAGATCTGTTTAATTTAGTTTTAATTTCTAAATTAGTAGAGGAAAAATAAAATGGAAGAGAAGAATAATAACGATGAAAATGACTCCGTCATTGGTTGGGTGAGTAGTGAGACGACAGATGCGTGAGTGAGAGGCGGAGCGGTTTGATTCATGTGGGTATTTTCCAATTTGTTGTTGGTTGGGGGTTGTCACGTGACCATTAAGAAAATGTTGTACACTAAACTTTTTCCTTACTAGCCTCTTGTGGACGTGTTTCAATTATGAATAACACTTTTAAGCCATAGTCACAAACTCGTTCGAGCCATAGTTCCATATATAAGGGGTTTAAACTCGCTACTTACCAACTTATATGCGCCATGAGGTTGATACACTAAACATTTTTAAATGTTTATTACTTTTTTTGGAAAAATTTATTATTATTATTATTGATATTAAGGAAAATTACTATTTTATTATTGTACTAGTATAGAATCCACGTATTACACAGAACGCTGCATGTTATTGATGTAATATTTTTAATTTGGGTGAATATTGATACTAGTCGTGGTTATTATAACAAAGATTGTGAAAATTTCTATTCAATATCACATTACATAAATATTGATATATGCTCATAAAAAGAAAAGTAGGCATTTCATAACAATTTCTATCCTAGATGAAACCACTGTGGTCGCCGTGGAAGAGTGGTTTGCAATGCAGTTTAATCATTCATAGGAGGAATATGGTAGTGATTGATGTTACACAGATGAAATTACTTTATATATATGTATAAAGTAATAATAATAATGATGATTAAGTATAAAAAATTAGAAAGGTTTTAGGCATTATAGATTATTGGTTTAAACCCAGATGAGAATTTAGTTTTTACACTGTACTGTAGGACAAAGTAATTTTACCGGAGATTGATTCTATGCTCATGTCTCCGGGTTTTGGTTTCAATTTCAAACCAGCAGAGCTTAACTCCATCATCACTGCCAATGTCAAATGTGGTAATAAATTACATTTAACTCAATTAAATTTATATTTATTATATTTTTTCCACTTTTATATACTACTGAATATTTACGGCATCATTGTGAGCTCTAAATTCATGTTTTTATGATTTTCTTTGTTGGCTGTACAAATTATAAACTTGAGAATTTGACATATCCTTTTTCTAGTATTAAAAAT
>CATIWJ010305544.1:0-10092 GCA_949640765.1 Croton laevigatus
CTTGGATCACGATCAAATATTCTAATCGGAGATTATGATCAATCAGCGCCGGACAAGCAATGAACAAGGAGGCAAGTTGCGAATTTGATCACCATCGCGAGGAAGAGAAAACTCTAATCTACCCATTGGAAGATCGGTTCATGAAAGAGATCCATGAAATGTTCATAATTAGTTTTAAAAAGGATAAAAGGGGATGAAATGTTCATAATTAATTGATATAAACTCTTGAAATTTGAGTTAATTGACCAAGTACCAGTAAATCAATTGATGTAGAATAAGCTACCCTTATATATATATATATATATTTTTTTTTTTTTTTTTTTTGAAATTCATTGTAAATTTACTTTGTCATGTTTGGAAGAAAAAAAAAATTGGATTTGAATTTTAAATTAGTTATTTCAAGAGCATTATATTCATTTGCAAGTGAATCATGTTAAGAATATTTTTACAAATGAATTCTATAAAGACTCGGGATAAGTTCATGAGAGAGAGAGAGAGATGAGTTCATGAAAGAAGGAAAGAAGGAAGAGATGAGTTCATGAGAGAGAGATAAAGATAAGTAAAGAATTTGAAAAGATAAATAAAAGAAAAGTTAAAAGTAATAACTGTGTGGTAAAAATTAAGAGGCCTATTTTTGTTCAAAATAATACTGCTAGAATTGTCCAAATTTGTTATGTCCAAAAAAGTTAAAATGAGGTCTACTAGAGTACTTTTCCCAACCTTTTATGTCATTGCTATTTGAAGACATGTGTTAAAGACTCGGGCAAGTGTTTGTTTGGCCCAAAACTCAACTATATAATGAGCCAACCATTTCTTATTAGCTCTTCTAAAAATATCCAAAAATAAATAAATAATGGCTACTAAGAGTAAAAAAATATGATTTTTTTTAAAGGAAAAGTATGATTTTATTATTAAAAAAAAGTTATTTTCAACATAAAAGGTGAAAAAAGAAAACCGAAGAAAGATAATTTTGTAGTAATGTATTTGTTGACAATTAGTTTACAATATATCAATGTTATAAAGTAAAATAAAAATTTCAAAAAGCTTCGTCATTGTTTGCTTTAGTGGTTCTGTCACCACTAAACTTTAACGTTATAAAATTTTAAACTTTCTTTGATAAAATTTCAAAAAGCTTTGTTGTGGACATGTTTATACCACAATAAAATGATTTTTTTATCTTTTATAAAAAGTGCTAATTTATTACTATTTTTTTTTTAATGAAAACTAGTTATTAAATTGATAAAAAAAATTCAACCTTTATTTTTTAAAGTTTTTTTTTTTTGCATTATTCTTGACATCTATGAGTTGGATTGAGCATTTCACCATATATATCTGATATCCGCCAAAATTCAATCTGCTCTGAATTAAGTTTACCCCATACGTTAAGTAGCGAAAATGGAATTTAAAAATTGAACCCGATGTGCGTTGGAGGTAGGGAAGAGTTTTGGTATATCCACTCCCTATCCACCCCATGCAAAGGTATTATATTATAATCCTATGTTTTCATTTTAATGCCAAGCTGCCTCCCCTTTGTATAATTTGTCTGAAATTCATATTTTAACCTACTACTACCTCCATTTTCATGAGATGTTTACATTTCCGTTTTTGGATGTTTTTTTGAGTTATTTACATTTTCATTTATAGTAAGTTTTGTAATTGTTTTTTATTATTATTTTTTTTATTGGTATTGGTGAAAAAGTAAGTTTTTTAAAGGGTTAGTAATTGTTTATTATTATTTCTGTATTGGTATTGGTGAAAAGTGGATTTGTATTGGTATTGATAAAATAGTGAATGTAAAGATATGAGAAAAATGGAGGTAGTATTTTTTACAATCAGCAAACGACCAATTAAGGGGTTATAATTTTTTACTGTATATTTTACATTTTCCTTTTTGAGTGTATTTTTTAATTCTTTACGTTTGTAAAGAATTGACAAAAACGGAGGTAGTATTATATTGTTTTTACATAATTATTATATAAATTTTGTATAATTATTGTAAGTGATCTTTTTATTTTAATAAAATAAATAAAAATACTTTTAAAAGTTAAAATTATCTTTTTTTTAATATATATATATCGTTGAAAGACGTTAATTGGGACATCTATCATTCACAATTTGTCTTGTGTAAGTACATAAAATTATAATTAAAATTTTACAAGAGTCACCATGGTAATTCAAAAATCATCATTGTGGTTTTGGAGGGTATCCTATTAGAAATTTCATATTTGTTTATCCGTCCACAAAATAATTGATCAAAATTTTTTGTTCTCTTTATATATATATATATATATATATATTGAAATTTCATCACATATAATGAAATTTATAACAATAGAAAATTCATAATTTTTCAATCTGCAATGAACTAAATTTCGCTAAGGACCAGACAGACTAATGGCAATTGCATTTGTGAATCCCTCACAATACAGCCAACTAAAACGGGGATATCTCGCTGCGATCGAAGAAGCAACCAGAAGGACCATCGTCAGGCAACAAAGCTAACCTGACAGGACATTCAGCACCTTCTTCAACAGACAATATTCCAGTATTGAAGTTCATATCTGTTTTCACATTTCCAGGACATCCACAATTAACTCGAAAAAATGGCAACTTCTTCGCCAAGATCCTCGTATAAGCATTCATTGCAGCCTTTGAGAGAATATAAGCAGACATAAATGCAGGCCAACCTTTGCTTTCTAATGAATTTTCTTTAAAATCATTCAGATATTTCGTCAACACCTCATCTATTCTCTCTTCTGAAACATTTTCAGCATCGTCTAACGCTTGTTTAGCCCATTCATTTTTCACATTCTGCAACAAAAACACCATTACAAAGCTCATAATCTAATTCTTAGTAAAAGAATCCAATATTTCTTGTAAAATGCTATTTACCTTCAGTTTACCCATGCTTGAAGAAACATTAACAATCCTGGGTGAATCTGACAAATGGATTAGGGGAATAAGTGCATCAGCTGTTCTTTTGGCACCGTAATAGTTTATCGCAATGCATTCTTCGGCTAATTTGGCTGACTCGGTTAGTATTTTATCCCATTCTATGCCATCTGTAGTCACATCTTCCTGCACGAAAGAAGCTAACTTTAATAGCTGTATCAGGTTTTTATAATTTGCGCTGGTAATCTAAATAGAAGAATACTGTACTTGAACAAAATCAGAAACAGAAGCTTCTGAAGCATCATCAAGTGTAACCCCACCAACACCAGCATTATTCACCTGGAGGAGTTTGTAATGTTCAACATCAAAGTTATAAAAATCTAGAAAATTTTTGTTTGCTAGAGAATTTGAATGGAAAACTGAACCAAACATATTAAAATCCTGAAGAAGGTACGCAAAAATATGAAAATATACAAGAGAAGATTTAGGCAAACCAAGATATCAAGCTTTCCGAAATGGGTTTTGATGAAATCAGCAAGAGCAGCAATACTGGCAGTGTCTGTAACATCAAGTTGATGAAACACAAGATAATCAGAAAAACCAGAGTCTTTGAGTTTTTGAAGAGCTTCAAGGCCTCTTTTCTCATCTCTGGCTGTTAGAACTACTATAATCCCTACTGAAGCCAACTGCCGACAGATCTGAAATCCAATTCCCTTATTTGCACCTGTAACTACTGCATATCTGGAAAAATGGAATCTGAGTACTTGTCAATAAGAAGAAGTAGCAGAAGCAGAAGCAGAGATGAAGGAGGGACTTGCCTCTTGTTTGCCTCTTCTGCCATTGACTTTCAGTTCAACTGTTACAAGTTGCAGTGCTCAGAAGTTGCTTAGAGATTAGCTCAGTTATTAATATTTAAATAAAACAATTTACAAGTACATACAGCTAATATTTAATTGTCATTTTATCTGATCAAGGCATTTTAGCAGGTTGTCTTGTAACCTTTGCATAAAATACAAATTAAGATTTTAAAATATACTAATCTTTTATCTTTGGCTCATTATCAAGTATAGTTGTATTAGTAATTAATTAATTTATATACTTCCTTTAAAGCTTCATCAACTATAGTATATACATGTATAAACTCATACCATAAGAATCTCTATGAGCATCAGTATCAAATTCTATTGCAATCACACCTGCATTGTTCACCTGAAAAGAGTTTTACAATTCGTCATTCATCATATAAATGCCCTTTTATAACAAGTTTCATCATATAAAACTTCGTATTCCACAAAAATTTGGAAATTTGCATTTACAAATACTAGTTCTTTTGTTTAGAAACTGAAAAAATATTAATTCAAATCTTAAAAATTTGAATTATTAGAATTACAGCTTATTTATCTGAAATTATATGAGTGCAGTGAATTTTGTAATTACAGTAAGCAACTTAATTTTTTAATGAATAATCTACTGTTGTCTCTCGAAGCCCCATTTTATCATTTTCTTGAATTTGCTCCTTGTTCCGAACATACAAAATTTATTTACTAATAAATTCTATCTAGATTTACTTACAATTAGATTATACGCTCAAGATTCATTTCTTCTAAACAAGCCATTAGTTTCAGTCGAGTAGATCTAATCAGTGAGCAACCTAAATTTCTCGAGCATTTCCACATTTCAAACAAAATGCATAAGTAAGAGACTGATAGAAGAAACATATATTGTTCTGTTAATTGGAAAAAAAATGACATAATCAACGAATACCTAACAAAATACTCGAAAATAAATTAAGAAGGAAGCGCAAAAAACTTATAGTTCTTAGATATACCAGAAGAATATCAAGCTTTCCAAATTGTGCTTTGACCGAAATCAGCAAGAGCCGAAATACTAGCAGGATCAGCAACATTAAGTTAATGAAACAACAAATAATTAGGAAAACTAGAATGTTCCGAGTTTTTGAAGAGCGTTAAGGCCTCTTTTCTTATCTCTGACTTCAAATTTCAAACCCCGTCCCATTGTTTGCGCATGTAACAACTGCATAATCGCCCAGAGATCGCCTTTTGGTTGCTTCTTCTGCCATGGAAGATCAAACCAGCTTAATGGATTGCCTTAGCTACCTTATCTGCTTGCTATTGCATTATGATTTGCCGCTGCTCCTTCGGTAGTGTTCCTTTATATGATTTTGTAAGATTGGCCATAACGGCCGTATTTACTTCGGCATTCTTAAACTTGCACCAGGATAATACTCAAGTTTTTCTTTAAATTTGGCAACAATGGGAAATTTATAATTTTATCCCTGATTTTTAACAAAATCAACAATTTTTTCCCTGTATTTTTAAAATTGACTAATTTATCCCTCAGTTTTATTTCTGTCGGACAATTATGTCCTTCTGTTAGTTAATCCTAATTTTTCCATTAAATACAATACTAAAGAGTGATTAGAAGTTAATTTGGAGGATCAAATAGTAGAATAACTTCTTCCTGCTAAATTGAAGGATTAAATCGTAAAAAAGTCATTTCCTCCTTTAGTACCTCTTGAAACCTATGTCTCCTACACTTCCAACCTGAGCTCACAGTCCCTTCACCATGGGCCATATAAGATTTGCAAAAAAAAAAAAGGGCAAAAGAAGGTGAATGAGAGATAAAGAATGTAGAGAGAGAGAGTCATGGTTTGAGATTTGGGAGTGCAGGAGACATAGGTTTCAAGAGGTACTACCGGAAGAAGATGAATTTTTTACAATTGATCCTTTGATTGAGGAAGAAGGCATTTTACTGTTTGATCCTCAAAATTAACTTCCAATCACTCTTTAGTATTGTACTTAAAGGAAAAATTAAGATTAACTAACAAAAAGACATAATTGTTCGACGAAAATAAAACTGAGGGATAAATTAGTCAATTTTAGGCATAAAATTGTTGATTTTATTAAAACTCAAGGACAACATTATAAATTTCCCCAATTCTTTTCCAAAAAAGAGAATACCCCAAATTTGACTTGTCTAAACATAATATTTTTTTTATATATATATTATTTAACATCTTCATTGTCTGCTAGATTCTTATTCTTGTTAAATTCATATTAAAAAACCAAATGAAAGCACAGCAAAACATAATCTAGTAACAAGTATCTAAATTCATATTAAAAAAATAAATTAAAACACGTCAAAATATAATCTAATAACATATAGATTAAATTCTCAACCCCAGTAGAAAGAAAATAAAAAGATAAAATATAAATTATAACAAATTTTTACAATAATATTAAATTTATTTCGCTAAATATTAATTCAGGTTGATTTGACACGAAAATATAAATTTTTACAAATATCTGGCCCCAAATTAAAAATTTACTCTAAATATTCCAGCATGTTTTTGAAAAACAAAATGCTGGATGACATTGAAATCCAAATATACAAACAGAAACAGTACATAATTCCATAGAAAATGATTAATATTTTAGAAGATGATTCGTATTTTAAAACTACATATAGCAGAAGCTTCAGGATACAGCAAATTAAAACGGTGACGGGTCATTGCGATCAAAGAAGCAACCAGAAGGACCATCATTAGGCAACAAAGCTAACCTGACAGGACATTCAGCCCCTTCTTCAACAGACAATATTCCAGTATTCAAGTTTATATCAGTTTTCACAAATCCAGGACACACGGCATTTACTCGAAAAGACGGTAATTTCTTGCCCAAGATCCTTGTATAAGCATTCATAGCTGCCTTTGAGAGTATATAGGCAGACATTAATGGAGGCCAACCATTTTTCTCCAGTGAACCTTCTTTGAAATCATTTAGATATTTGGTCAATACTTCATCTATTTTATCTTCTGAAAGATTCTCAGCATCGCCTAACACTTGTTTCGCCCATTCATTTTTCACATTCTGAAACAAACACAATTACCAAAATCAAGAAAACAACCCTTTTTTTAATATATAATAAAGGTGGAGTCGATCTTTTCAATGCCCACAAGAATCAAACTTGTGATGCACCAGAAATATCCTGCTTGCTTTACCAATAGACTAATCCTTCAGTGAAGAATATAATCACTAGAAAATGGCAAAAAGGATTTGTTTTTACCTTCAGCTTTCCCATGGAGGACGAAACATCAACAATTCTTGGTGAATCAGATAATTGGAGTAGGGAAACAAATGCTTCCACCATTCTTTTTGCACCATAATAGTTTATTGCAAAGCATTCTTCTGCTAACTCATAAGTTTGAGTTGTGATTTTAAACCAATTTGTAATTGGACCTTCCTGCATCAATCAAAGAAACGTGCCTCTCATGATCTTCTTTTATTTGTTACAGGATTTCATTTCTGCTTTGCAAATCCAGTATGAACCTCAATAGATTTATAACTAATTTATTCTCCCTTCAAAGTTATATAATATAATATAATATAATATAATCTTGCACTTATACCTTAATAGACTCTTTATAAGCTTCAGTGTCAACTCGTACTCCACCAACAGCTGCATTGTTAACCTAAAAGAAACTTTTTCATCATTCATCATATATTCCATTAATGAAATCTGAGTATTGAGCAGGCTAAAAAGTCTCAAAAAATTGTACTTAATAAGTATATATGTTATACATAAAAAATATTAAAAGTGATACTATTTGGATCATTTTGATCCAGAAAAAATTAGTAAGGAATAATCTAAATTCTCTCCTTGATATTCTAAACCAAATATCAAAAGGCTAATTTTTTTTTTTTTTGCAAAATCAAAAGGCTAATTATATCTATATACTATCAGAAATTCGAATCATTTTGATCCAACAATCTTCAATAATCGAAACAATACCTGATTAAACACATAATATGAAGAAGAAAGCGCAGAAAAAACTTGTTAATTAAATTTTAAAATACCAGAATATCAAGCTTTCCAAATTGTGTTTTGACGAAATCAGCAAGAGCGGAAATACTAGCAGGATCAGCAACATCAAGTTTATGAAACAACAAATAATCAGAGAAGCCAGATTGTTTGAGCTTTTGAAGAGCATCAAGGCCTCTTTTCTCATCTCTGGCTGTTAAAACCACCACTATACCATGCGAAGCCAACTGCCTGCAAATTTCAAGCCCTATTCCCTTGTTTGCGCCTGTAACTACTGCAAATCTGCTCAAAATAAAAGAACAAAGAATCAGCAGCATGGAGGAGATAGACACAGTCCAGAGGAATGCTAATGTGAAGACGAGATAGATATTAATTACTTTTTGGTTGCTGCTTCTGCCATGGAAGATGAAACCAAGCTTTCAACTAAGAAGTGTATGCTTTAAGCTTTAACAGAGAATCTACCATTCCTCTGTTTATATGCATAGCAATTTTCATATTTTTGGGCATGTCAAGTTTGGGCAAATCAGAGAACCGCAGGATGATCAATGGTTTTAAAACAAGCCACGTCCACATGCGGCTTATCCGAAATAGTTTGGCCAGTAACGACGTCGTACAGGCACGCCATTTTTTTCCTTTTTTTTTATAAATTTGAAAATTTTGTTTTGTTTTGCCTTTAGTTACTCCAAGGTTTGAACCAGGACCTTTTGGTCTTTGGTGACTTATCTCACCACCAGGCCAACCCTTGAGTTGAAAATTTTGTTTGTTGTATAGAAATTATTATTTTTTTAATGTATTTGCCATCCTCATTCTGTGCTAGCTAGCTTACTAAAATTCACGAATTTTAAAATTTTAAAAAAAATTCAAGAATTTTAATATTTTTAGTTAATTGAAAGGAATAATAACATTTTTATCTCTATATTTTTACATATTATACGACAAAAGTATACATTAACGTCATATTTATAAAAGTATACATTATTATTCCTCCATTTTAGTATCATCCAAAAAAAGTCTTTCTATTTAATTTTTTTTTTATTTTAAACATAGCTATTTTATTCACTCATCCAATACACATCCAAAGAAGGTTTATATTTTACATTTTGTGAAGCTTAGGGCTCAAACTCGACAGCTTGACTCCATTTTTACTAATTTTTTCCACCTCACACAAGGGAATCCTAAAAAAAGTCTTTCTGTCTAGTTACCCCAAATTTGCCGTTAGTGATATGACAAAATTACTTAATTAACCCTCGTGTGTCCCAAATTTGCCTAGTTTGTACCGTGGGTAGTTTACCAGGCCTTGAAAAAAAAGGGGGGTTTTATCAGCAGCTTCACCCACCATAGTTGAACAAATCATTTTCTGCTGCGGCTGCAACAAGCCCAAGCATGGCCATGGCCACCACTATATAATTTCTTAAACATCTTATTCTTCAAATCTAATTTCTCTAATTATCATCAACTTATCTATATAAATATAAGAATGATTAGGTGGCGGTGGTATCCATTTTTACCTATTTCTTAATCGATCAATTGTTGCTTCTTTAATTGATAATTCTAACTTTCCATTTTCATATCAGTCATCAGTAGAAACACTAGAGAGTTTCAGAGATTGCATTCAATTGTTTGTTAGGTATTGAAAAAGAATTTTCTTTTTCAAATTTTTCTCTTGAATGCCTAAATAAGAAGAAGAAAAAACAAAACCGATCAGATTCTGCTCAATCTCAATCTGGCTGTCCATCAGATCCAATACTAGTCATCGCCACCACCAATAAAGCCACGGCCGCCATAATCGTCGAGGCCACAATAAGGTGTCTTCATCAATACCACCGACGCCGCCGATTGAGATCCTTTGTGATGGCCTGGACATAATTTCAAACTTCCGTTCCATCGTGTAATGCTAATATATGAATGATAAACAAACTCATTAATGAACTACCTTGAGTTAGACTTGTCTAAAAACTCATCAGGATATCAATGTCGATATTGTTGCCGCCGTCGAAAGCTCCAAGAAACTTCAAAAGAATTCAAATCAATTCCACGACTTCAAAGGACCAAACAAATAAAATTGCAATTGCAATTGCAAATCGCGTCATCTTCTGGCCATAGAATTCAAATCAACTCCATGACCTCCTTTTCCTCTTCCAGAATGCTGGATTTCCTTATGAGAATCTCTTCTTTGTCTTAACTTCGATTACGTTGTTGGAGGTGTGCTAGGAGGGTATTTTAGATATTATGGAAAAGTTATAAGGGTAAATAATGTCATTTGTCAGTTCATTAGCGGCACATTGAGATAAATTAGACGGACTTTTTTTCTTTTTAATAGAACGAAGATAATAATAGCGCTTCCATTCTAAAATTATG
>CATIWJ010305637.1:0-10568 GCA_949640765.1 Croton laevigatus
TTTTCTAAAGCTTATAGTAAATATATATGTTGATTGTTAGTTTAATTTGTGCTGCAGAGAGTTGCATGGTTTGGCCATATTTTGTTTTCCTTTTGAATCTGAATCTTTGCACTTAACAGAAAGGTTGCAGGGACGGAGTCATAATTGATAATTTATTCGGAAATGGAAAAATTTTTCCTTGAGATGCTTCCCTGCTGGTATTGTGTAAAATTTAGAATAATCTGAAGGATGAATCTTTTTTCTCTCATTTGTGTCGCATGGTAATATAGATTATTCTGTATTCACACAATCACATGGCCATTTTTCCACCCATTAGTACTCTTTTGTCTATTGATATCCTCACACTAATTTAGTATTATATGCTTCTATTCTGTTTGTGAAATGGGTTGTCAGTCTTTCTCCTATTTTTCCTCTATATGTATATAATGGATAATTTACTGCCTATTTTAAACTTGGGAATCTTTCCATATGTTAGCTTTCTATTCTGAATTTGCAGGAATCATCCAAAATCTTTGGATTTACATTGTTATAATTTTTTTATCTCCATGTTTTTTTGTAGAGGAACATGTACAATTTACTTAACTCATCTATTAATTTGATTGGTATGAAATTTTTGTTATCGATCTTTTGTTTAACATTGACATGTGCATTGACCCAGTTAACTGATCTGTTATTATTATTTTTTTTAATCTCCACCAGTTAACTTTCAACAAGTGAGGGAAAAATGAAAAAAGAATCTCAGATGAGCTATATTGTTATGCGTCTTTTCCCCATCAAGGTACATATAACTTTTTAAATGATGTAATGGGTAATGCTTTAATGGTCATTTTGCAAGCTTTTTTCTAAGCCTTATCTTTTCACTGTTATCTTTTGCTCTATTCCCTCTAGCTTCTTTTTGCACTATCATAAATGTAAATATTCTGCCGTAATATAATTCTCCTAACATCATTGACACAAGTATGTATGATTGATAACAGTACTTTTTTGTATATAGTTTTGATTTGAAGAATTGTGTGCTTTGAGAAAGTAAAATGCATTTATTCTTGCTTGTAGGAGCAACAGTTTACAATTCAGAGCTTCAGCACCTGGTAATTACTCTTCCTTTCATATAATACCACAAAGCCACTAAGACAACAGTTACCTTGAGTATGTATTATTTGGATGTTGTAAGGGTCATGTATATGGAATTGAATAGTGGATTCAATACTTAAATTTTATGTATAGTGGATTGAATACTTTTAGACTGCTTTGTTTTAATGGTATTTAGCACTTAAATTCTATGTACAGTGTGAATTGAATACTTTTAGATTTTATTTTAATAGTATTTAGCACTTATTTTTTAATGTTGATTTCCCTTTTTTATGTATGGTGGATTTTGTGGATGTACTTTAATATATATTTCTTATATATTTTGAAAAATAATAAAATATATAAATTAGAAAAATTGAAAAATAATAAAAATAACGACCGAATTCCAACCGATTAAAAACTGGGAAAAATTTAAAACAATAACGACCGAATTCCGACCGGTTAGCAACCGAAAAATAGCAACCGAATAAAATCGGTTGGAAATTTGGGTTTCGAAAATACCAACCGAATAAAAAACGGTCGGTAATTTTACCAACCGAATTAAATCGGTCGGTAATTTTCGGTCGCAAAATTACTAGTTTCGGTCGCTAAATTACCAACCGAATAAATTCGGTCGGTAAATGCGGTTGGTAATATACCGACCGAACTAAATTCGGTCGGTAACGAATTACCGACGAGCGTTTTGCCAACCGAATTTATCGGTTGGTAATCGGTCGTTATTTTTAATTAACAACCGAATTTCCTTGTTTACCAACCGAATTTTCGGTTGGTATTTTTTTATTTTCTTGTAGTGTATGTTACAATTTTATTAAAATATGGAACAAAACATACTATTATACGCAATTTAGTTCAATTTGTGGTTTGTGCAAATGTAAAGATAAAATTGTATTTTTCCTTGATATTATTTTTTTTTTGGTTATATAAGTATTTTATTTGCAATGTATTATTAATTGGTTTTATATAAATTGCGGCTATTAAAAGTTGATATATTCTTCAAACTCTGTCATCTTCACATTGCTCATTTTGTTTTGTAAGTACTGAGCTACAATAAATGATATTTGGCATTTGGAAAGTAGCTGAGCACTCACAGAACCAATTAATAAAAAATGATGAAAAACTACCTTGATTGATTTCGGTTAAGTTTGTTGTTCCATTAAAACCCATCGGTTTGACTAAAACCGAATCAAATTGATTTTATCAGACCAACAATACAAAATTCCAAGAAAATAAAATCGATGACGATCAAATTGAAATAATTTTTAATTAGGCTAAATCTCAAATCAATTTGGTGTAACCAAAGCTAAATTATTTTGGTTATGGGTGCAATTAAATCCTAATCCATAAACCTATTAATCAACGTGTACTGGAATTAAATTCTATCTAGAATGGTTGTTCATAGTCAATCTATTAGCTTGTTTGGTACGTGGTCTAACATTAGACCAGAGAACCAATTCAAATGAGGAGCCAACAAATATTTAAAATTCAAACCCTTGTTATACGTTGTTTCAACTTTCCCTTTCAAAACATAGAAAGTGAAATGCATCACATTCAAACTAACGTCCATGTATTGAAAGCAACAATAATTTTTATTGTTTAACAAAGATGTTTTGAGTTTTCCCCTTTTTTAAAAAAAAAAACAAAAAAAATTGAAAACTCACATTATACGTAGATCCTCCAATAGAATGGCACACAAATTAGCTAGTGCAGAATTAAATAGTTTTATATTTGTAATAGAGATACTCAAATGAATTTATTGTATCAATGTTAAAAAATAATGAGATATCTCCATAAAAATAAATAAATAAAACATAGATTAAGAGTTATCCGATTGATTTAGTCATTAGTATAGGTGGTTGTTACCTATTAATTAATTCATATTAGTGTATAATAAAATTTCAAGTGGTGTTAGAACTAAAATTATCACTAAATAGTACAATTATAATTATGGGAAGAATTATAATTATAATTTTATAATAATTTTATTATTTTTTAAAAGAATATTATTTTTATTTAGTATATGACATAAAAAAAAGTAATTACTTTTTATTACATTATATTGTTAAATAGTTAAAAAAAAGAAAATACATATTATTAATTTCAAAACAGAGGAAAATTTATTTGTTGTAATTTTTTTTTCCAGATTTTTCACCCAGTATTCTAGAGTAAGACTGCGTTTGAAGTTGTTCATCGACTCCAGATTAATCCGGATCGATACATGACATGAACCATTAAAGTCGATGCCTTTAACTGTAAAGAAGTGCATTCCTACAAATCGAACCTGCAATTAAGCTGGAACAGTCTTACCTTACCAACCGATCCAACTTCTTAAATTATTATTTGTATAATTTTAATAAAGTTATTATAGTACGAAATGAATCAATTATTGGCTTATGGGAAAAAAAATTCGAGAGTACCAAATTTAGTAGTTGATTGAAATTTTAAAAGTTGTTATTGTTATTATTTTTTTCTAAAAAAAAGTTATTATTATTATTATTATTGAGATTTTGATAGAATAAAGTGTAGATACAACAGAAATAATCAATTTTTGCACCCAGCCAGCAAACAAATTGTCATCAATAAAAAAAACAAAAACAAAAACTACACTCATATAATATATCAAATACTTATTTATGGGAGTGAGTCAAAACAACAAACACTCATTGGTAGTTTTATTATTAATATTTTATACATAGCTAGCTAAAGCTAACCAATAACCGCTTATGAATATGACACAGAATGTGAATGGTCTAAAATAAACGAAGGATATTGTTAATTTACAAAGCCAAAATTAATGGTTTGGCGGTGGAGATGAGATTTTAAAGATGAACATCATCGGTCTTAAGTTATCCGCGGAATAAACCATGTCGTTTCGTGTAGAATAGATGAAAGCGACGTGACGGTGCATATATTATTAACTTGCCAAGCATTTATTTATTAGTATCGTAAAAGCCGGTTGATTGGGTTTAAACTATGGACACGTGGACGAATCTCAGTCATTTTGTAATGTTCTAAGATGTTTGGATATGGACGCGCTTTTTAGACTGCGTCAATTCGGAATGCTTCAATTTTTATTCTTTATTTATCTTCTATTCTTTTCTATTCTTGATTTCGTGGCTTCTCTCTTTGAAAAAAAGGATTTCGTGGCTTCTCCGCCCCATGCTGCACCTATCCAAATAGTCACTAAGCTTTGTTTAGATTTTGGAGGGTGTAAAATAAGGGTGGAATGTAAAATAAAAGTATAAAATAGAGTAAAAGATAAAATAATTTTATTTTATATCATTTATTTGGATAGAAGTAAAATAAATGAATGAAAGTAAAATACATTTATTTTACATTGTTTGAAAAGAAGCAAAATCAGGGTATAATGTAAAATAAGAGTGCATGTAATATTGTTTATTTGAAAGTGTAGAGTGCACAGTAATTTTACACCTAATCCATGCTTATTTTCACCCCATAAGAAGGTGAAAACCGTACAGTACAGTGTATTTTAAATTTATTTTACATATCACTTATTATTTTACTAAAAAACAAACAAAATATTTTGGTAAACCCAATCACTTTACACCCCTTTTTTATTTTACATCATATTTTCTTTCCAAACAGGGCCTAACAATTACATATGCCCGCCCATCGCTCCGGTTTTTAACATCAACATTGATATTTGTAATAGATTTAGCATTAAAAATAAAATAATGTTATTTTCAAAGTAGATTTTATTAATGTCAAAGCAATCACACTTTTGTAAAATCAAACTTCTTTAATTACGTACCTGTTCTTGTAATAACAAAATTTGCTCTAAGTAATGCTACTCTAATAAGTTTAAAGTGTCATACATGTAATATGAAAATAAAAAGAATACTCCTTATGGTTATAAAAATAAGGTCATTTATGGATTAACGAATATAATTAATGTTTTTCATTTATACCCTTATAATTAATGAAAAAGGTGTTGTATAAATGAAAAAAGTGTTGTTAAAAAAAATGGTGAAAATATAAGAAATAATGATAATATAGCAAAGTAGGAATATTTTATTATTTTTAAACAAATTAGTTAAATTGTTTTCTCTCATATGCTCTCGGCATGAAATACTCCTCGAAACTAGGGTTTTCATTTTTTCCTTCAATGGAACCGAATATTGGCAATCTTTCCCTCTCTAATGAGGAGGAACAAGGTCTAACTATTGCTCCTGTTGCTGCTCCACCATCTTTGTCCTCTGAGTTTTGTCTTGTGGGTATGTTTTTGACATACAATAGGATAAACTTTCATACTATGCGTGAAGTTTTCACAAATATATGGCATTCGTTAGGAGGCATCACCATTATGGAGTTGGGTGCGAAGAGATTTCTCTTTTGTTTCTACAATGAGGTGGATGTTGAGCATGTTATTAGGGTCCCCGTGGTTGTTTAATAAACATCTTTCTTATCATTCAACCAATCAAATATGGGGAGGATCCGCTGTTAATTCATTTGATCCTTGTTAAAGTTTGGGTTCATATTCATGACCTTCAGTCAGGGTTTATGATAGAGGCCATAGCAACATCTATTGGAAATTTTATTGGTGCTTTTGTTGAATATGACCCGAATGCTTATACTACTGCTGACAGAGTTTATTATATTTGAGTCAAGGTGAGGTTTGATATTCGTCGTACTCCTTAATGGAGGGAAAAAAAACTTGTGGATCAGGATGATAGTACCTTTTATGCTACTTTTCAATACGAAAGGATCCAAGTTTTTATTATTATTATGGTAAATTGGGTCATACTAACTCTTTTTGTGATCTTTTTGTTCATCGGAAGAAGGAAGAGCTGCAATCCATATGAGGTGATCATCTCCGAGCAGCTATTGTAGTATTTTTTAAATCAAATTTATCAAACTAATTATTCTACTATTATTTATATAGTTGTTATTGATGATTAATTATTTTTTAATTTGTTTATATTCTTAAAAACTTTTAAGATTTTTTTTTCAATTTTTATATAATATATATATATTTTTTATTTTGAATAAAATATGCAAATTTGGACAAATTTAAAATTTTAAAATAATAATTTCATAACTATAATATAAATAACTATAAAAATTATAAAATAAAAAATATTATAATCTAATAACTGGTAACCATTAAAAAAAATTAGTTTATATATAATATATAGAATAGATATAGATGTTTTGTATAGTTTGTAATTTTTTTCCGACATTTGTGATCACAAAAGCTAGACTAAATGGTTTGTTAATTTTTTTTAATTTAATTATTGTGCTAACTAAAAAATCAAAATTACAAAAAAAAAAACTATGTGGCAATATTATTTATCGATATAACTTATAACAAAATAATTTTTTTTTTGACATCATAAGAAATTATATAATGTTAAAGATTAATAAAAAAAAATTAGTATACTACAAAAAATAAATTAAATTAGGCTTAGTTCTGAGCTTCCAACAACTCTCTGCTCTCCATTTAAATTTGTACCACACAACATTCATAGAAACTGCCATTTGAAACAATCCTCTACAACAATATCTATAGTACGTTGTTCGCAATGCCACCATCGTCGGTGTGCATTCGTCCATCAACAAATACTAACTATTATCTTGACCAACCAATTTGATTCACGTCATCAACAGCTAAAATATTTCCATATGTTAATGTGCATTTATTTCATTGTAACATTTCTCTTCGCGTTCGTTATTTCCACACCATTGCCACGCTATAAATATCCATGCCAAGCGCCTCAATTCTCTCCCCTCCTCTCTCACCCATTTTAATTTTTGACGGATTCTCTTCTGTTCTAGCTGTCTCTTTATTTCGCTCTCTGGCATCAATTAGTTGGTTTTAATTTTCTTCCATCTCGGCCATGTCAACGGCGGAGATGGAGCCGCTGACTTCAGGGGCGAGCAATCGGATAATTCCGATCCTCAAAACCCTTAGAACATCTCTTGTTTTTGTCCTATCGTTGGTTCTTTCTCTTCTTCTCTTCCTTCTCCCTTGCCGTCGCCTCTCTCCAACCGACTCACCACCTCAATCTCCGACAAAGTCCTCGAAGAGGCGATCATTGTGGCGACTAGAAGAGGAGGATACCTTGAGAAGGCGAGCCATTGCTGAAGGTGTAGATATGACTGATGACGATGATTCCCCCTGCCGATGGAGCACTTTTTTGTTCTTTGGTGTTAGGCGGAATGCTCTCTTTTGCCGCTCTTGGTTACCGATCACCGGCGAATTGAAGTAAGTTCACGTTTATTATTATTTATTTACTTGTGAAAATGAAAAGGCTAATGCTAGATGATTTCGTGCGGTATTGAAATTGTTTTGCTGACTTGGTCAGAAATGGACCTTAGATTTTGCGTTTCCAAATTATACGCCTGTTGTTTAGGATTCGAGAGAACAAAATTCTTCTCAAATATCATCATGATTTATCGAATTACTTGGTGATTTAATTGAGATTTCTTACTGTGTTGAGATTCAATTACTCCAATTTTGAAACTTCAGTTAGTAGATATAGCTGAAATTATCGAATTTCTTAATTTTATTCCAAATAGCCACAACTCCTGGCAGGCTTTAGAAATTTCTGGTATCATTGCTATGAATTCTGATTTCACCCACTTTGGCTGCTAACTACTTTAATTGACAACAATTAAATATTTCTTTAAAAAATACTAATAAATGCATGCATACAGTCAATGTGCTTTGTGGAAATAATGCAATTGTTTAAGCGGTTTCCGTCTACACATGCTTTTCATGGATAACTATTTCCTGATTTTACATCTTGTTATTTGTTCATTTAATTCGGTTCTGAAGCCCGAGGGCAATTGCTTTGTGATTTCAGGGGTATTTTGATCATTATTCATGGACTGAATGAGCACAGGTACCATTGGGTTTTCATTTTTCTTAATCTGTAAACGATGGATGGCGTTTCCTATTGACTTGATTATCAGAAATATTTTCCAAAGCGAGTCCATGTCAATTTTTAGTTTTTAAGATAACAGATCTTTGACATTTCTTTTTCCTGGTTTCATTTTCAGTGGAAGGTATGCTCAGTTTGCAAAGCAACTGAACTCATGTAACTTCGGAGTCTATGCAATGGATTGGATAGGTATCTATTCTGTAAATATCTTTGTTTACAGCATGATTTGATGGCTATATAGTTTCACACATTTGTGTTGTGAATTTCATGATCTCCCTTTTTTTCCTTTTGACATTTCTGAACTGGTTTTTCACTTTTATATTTGGTTTTATATAGGTCATGGTGGAAGTGATGGGTTGCATGGATATGTTCCTTCCCTAGACCATGTTGTTGCGGACACTGTAAGTTCACTTTTTCATTTTGGCCTCTTCACTCGATACAAAACAACTTTATCTTTTATTCAGTCTTGAATCAATTACCCTGCATGATGTCTTGTGGGTGTATTACTTGAGCTAGTCTGAATTAAAGTTCATTATCAGCGTTATAGCTCACGCATCTTGCAAAAGCCTCATCTTAAGTATCTTAAGTCTTGACCTACACTCTGTTCCTGTCCATTCTTGGCCCGACAGCATATTCAATCTGGCTTCCAACATTGTCTTCCATTCATATTTATTTGTCTTTTTCCAAGAACTATTAGAAGCAGAGGCAATTCTTGCTTGTCAAACCATCATATTATGCAGGTTAACTTGACTGATAAGCTTTGTAAATGCTGTCTTAACAGGGATCTTTCTTAGAGAAGATTAAATCAGAGCATCCTGGGATACCATGCTTCCTTTTCGGTCACTCAACTGGAGGAGCTGTGGTTTTAAAGGTAAGACAAGGAAAGATGAAAATCGTTTTTGTAGTTTGCTATAATATACATCAAGGTTCAAATGATAATTGTGTTCTTTTGCAGGCCACCAGACATCCTTACATTGAAGCAATGCTGGAGGGAATAATACTGACTTCACCAGCTTTGCATGTTAAGCCGGCACATCCCATTGTTGGGGTAAGGTTCTCTCCTAAATGATGCACAATGTATGTTAAAGTATAATAGATTATGCTTGGTCTGAAATCACTTCTAATAGATTTGTTGTACCTAAAGCCTGCCTTAAACATGAAGAAGATACTACTACAAGCTATGTCTTAACTGCTAGTAGCTGAAGCATTTTATTTGTAATGCTTTTGGTATATACAGTGCTTTTTATCCTTGATGGATGCTAGCTAATGAATTACACTTGAAATGGATTTAAAAAAAAAAAAAAAGTATAACGATAAAATGTTTCCTTACCTTATGCATTTTCTCTAATGCCTTGCTTTCAGTTGATCTAAAGTCTTTAATGTTTTATGCAGGCTGTTGCCCCTATTTTTTCTCTGGTTGCCCCAAGGTTCCAATTTAAAGGAGCAAACAAAAGGGGCATTCCAGTTTCTAGGGATCCTGCAGCGCTTGAAGCCAAGTACTCTGATCCACTGGTCTACACAGGACCCATAAGAGTCCGAACAGGTCATGAGATACTGCGTATATCCTCTTATCTGATGCGTAACTTCAAGTCAGTGACAGTACCATTCTTTGTTCTTCATGGAACCGCTGATAAAGTAACAGATCCATTAGCATCAAAGGATTTATACAATGAGGCAGCCTCCAAGTTCAAAGACATAAAGCTCTATGATGGGTTTTTGCACGACCTCCTCTTCGAACCTGAGCGAGAAGAGATTGGACAAGACATAATCAGCTGGATGGAGAAGAAATTAGGTGCCATTTCTGAAAATGTCTATAGTTTCTAGTAGATTTATCTTCCATGATAGAAATTTTCAAGGGTGAAATTGTTTTCTTGCCCTGTGGCGTCATTTCTTCCTTTTTGGCTAGAAACTTGTAATTATGTGATAAAGCTCAAGTATAGTTGTTCATTTTGTGTTCAGGCGGCCATATGTTGGCCATTGCTCTAGTAAGTACTAATTAGTGGTCCCTGCTGTTAAGATTGGCAGTAAGTACTTTTGATGCGTGCTCATGTAAATTTGTATTAGAGCATCTACTACCCATTTAATTAATGGAGAAAACCATACTTGAAATCTAGTTTGCCAAACGCTGAATAATACATTATTATAAAGTTACAACATAAAACGAAGTAGAGATCAAATTTCAAACAGCGGAAGGCACAGTTTCTTCCATTTTTTTGGCCATGTACTGCAAAGTGGAGTTCATATAGGATTTAAAAGCTTCCAATCCGAACCCTTGAATAGGATCAGAAACGAAAGACCAATCAATCTTGCACCCAATCCCATCGCCTGGCAATATATTGAATGTAGCCACATAAGATTTGAATCCCATATTGCTGTCAATGACCTCGTAGCTTAGAAGCCGTTGGATGGGATCAAACACCACCATCTTCTCTTTAACCCAATCAATCGTGGTTCTGCCAGTTCCGTCCGAGGATGGGCGCGGCGTTCCACCACAGTAACGGACTAGACCAGGCTTTCCAAACTCACCCTCCACGTGGTAACACTCTTCAACACCTGGAAACCACTTGTGCAGATTGC
>CATIWJ010305664.1:0-14290 GCA_949640765.1 Croton laevigatus
TTGAAGAAGATGGCTCTGGAGATAAAGGGCAACTTTCTAATATTGGGTGAGCAATAAGGTCAATTGAATGTGGAGTTTTTGCAGTAAAGTTATCTATTTTTGGATTTGCAATTTTTTCAATTTCAAACTTAGAATTTTTGGTTGTAAACTGGTCCTTCGATCCACATGAATTTTGGGTTTTCTTGGGTTGTCATCTCGATAATCCTATACTTAAACCCACTATTTCATTATAAAAGAAGAAAATAAACCTTCGTTTGTAATAATACACTAAAAATGAATCTCTAACCTATTTTTCACTTAAAAAGATTGAATATTGATGGTGGGTGGGTGGTTGGCTTCACGGTGGTTTTAGCGATGGCTGTAGAGGGGGTGATGGTGAAGTAGACATTAAAAATATTGAAAGGAAATAAATAGAAGAAGAAGGGTAGAAAATGGTGAAGAACGGAAGGGTAGAAGAAGGAGGAATTTGTGGGTCCCAAGAAACAATATTGATGGGCGGCTAGGGTTGTGGGAAGAATAAGGTTGAAGAAGATAGAAAAATTTCAAATAGTTCCTTATTTCTTAAGTTCTTTTAAAATGATTTGTAAAAATTATATGTTGGTCCTTTAATGTTTATTTTAGCAAAAAAAATAGACAGAATGAAGAAAATGTTAATGGAATTAAAACTTAGGGATGTTTTAGTCTGAAAAAAAAGTATAGAAAAAAAAATGTATTTTATGTAAAATATAAGGTTTTTGTAAATTTCTCAATTATTATTTCATAAAATTCAAATTATATTTTCTATGAAGTTGAGGGGTTGAAATATAATTTTTCAAAACAAATACTAATTATCGCTCTCCTCTCTCATCCCTTTGTCGCACAAAGAAACAAAACCAGTTGTGGTTCTTCTCCAACTAACGTCGCTGACCGCTGCTCCTTTCCCGTTTTCTGTTCGCCGTCGCTCGCCTCTCCGTTGGTGGTGGTCTTCGCCGTCAATTAATGTAAGCAGTATTCTATTTTCGTTTGTTAGTTTCAAATTTCAGAAAGGGTTGATAATGTTATTGTTATTTTCTTAAATTTGTAGAAATTTCTGGGTTATGCAAGTAAACATTACTGTTTTCTTTTGAGAAGATGAACTGATGAAGTTAAATTTGTTAAAATAATGGGTTTTGATTTTTTTTTTTTTAAATATGGTTCATTGGTAGACAGAAAATGAAGAGAAGATGGTAAATTTCTGCTTGAGTATGATTGAACATTTGAAATTGTTAATTTCTTTTTTAATTTGATTCTTGACCGATCATTTTTTTCCCCCGTTTAATTCAGATTTTTGTGGCTTTAGGCTTATTATCAGATAAAAAGGTAGAAACTAGAAAGAGTAGAAGAGCGAGTGGCAGTGGCTAAGGTTTTTGCAATTGTATTGATTTGGTTTTGGGGCTTTTTGCTTATTTTCTTTTGTTTGTTAATGGTTTTTTACTTTGTCTCTTCACTCAGTAATGAGGAAAAAAAAGCAGCAGTATGATGATGATCTATGATGCTGTTATGTTCTTTATGAGTGCATGTGCTTTCGCATGTAAATAATAGCATACAATTTTTATGTTTCATTTAATTAGAATTTTAAGTGGTTTATTCTTCTTCTACTATGAAGTGTTGTTATGACATATTAAAAATAGGCGTATTAAAAGCAAAACGATCGCTGAATTTTTAAGCTGAATTTTTCAATTTGGTACCGAGTAAAACACGAATTAAGTATGGATTCTTCGCCGAATATTTGACCTTTTTTCATCGGTGTTGCCGAATTAAACACGAAGCGTATAATTGCCGCACCGTTTTTAACTAACTAGTTGCTATAACTAGATTTTTTTTATTTTTATAATTTAAAGACCTTTTTGGATATTGAATTTTTTTTTTAACAATACCAAATCAGCAGGTGTTATTAACCGATGAAATTGGAGATGGAGGTGCCAACTAAGCGACACAACTGATAAACCCTCGACTCTGAAAACTCACACATACTCACAGTGGATGTAATTGAATTACTGAAATCTGATAGCCACTGTAAGTCTTCTCGTTGATCGGATATTGTTATTCATTTTCAAGATTACATGACTTCGGAGTTAGAGAGTTAGAGATTTTACTTGGTGGTTTATGGTATGAATTGATTTTGGAGGTGGTAGTAATAATGATTGCAAATGGACAATTTTCTCTTTCTGAAGGGTGTGTGAATTTTCCTCCTTACTGTTCATGTGGGTTTTTGAATTCTTGGAGACCAGTTTTTTGTGCTCCATCGAATTTAGAGAGTGGGAAGAACATTAGAGCTTTTGGGTTTAGATTAAGAGTTAAGGCTATTTCAAATGGAGATTTAGATAGTAGGTTGGTTGGTGGTGGGGTGGTTGAGAAAGAATTCGCCTTCAAGCCTTCTTTTGATGAGTATTTGAAAGCCATGGAGTCTATTAAAACTGGTCAGGGGAAGAAGGAAGCAGGTAAATTTACTGGGCCTAAGGTGAAGGATGACTCTGAGGGCAGAAATGTAAGGTTTAAGGGGTTTGCAAATCGAGAAAATATGTCAAAAATTGGGAAGGGGGATACTGACCAAAATGACATAGCTAATGATGAACTTGATTACAAAGATAGAGTAATTAGAGAACCTGGCATTCAATTGGGTGGTAAAGGAAGTGGTTCAGGGAGAAATGTAAAGAGAAAGGTGACAGGGGTGACTGGAGAGCAACGACAGTTGAATGATCGAACTTTTAGGATGACTACTGAGTTGGAGTACTTATATCAAGGTAAGACGAAGATGACACAAAGTGTGGAAGAAAGCCATATAATAAGTGATATTAAGAGAAAGAAAACTAATGGCATGGAAGAGGAGTTTGCTTATGCTAAAAAATTAACTAAAGTTTTGGGAAGGAATAACACTAAAGCAGAGGGACTTGGTGATAGAGAAAATAAAAAAAGAGATACGTGGAATGATGTCCCAATTGATCGAGGCTTTAATAAGGTAATTGTGCAGAAAAGAGGATTTCCTAGCAGAAGCAACTTGGCTTTCCTTGGTAAAGGACCTAAAGGTAGAGATGATGATATGGAAGTGGAAAGATCTGCCTTCAAAAGTTTGGAGGAAAGCAAGGACGCCCTTTCTCGGCCTCGAACTTCAAGGAAGGAAATGGAGGAGAGAATTCAGAAGTTAGCAAAGTGGTATTTAATTTATGCCTTTTTCTTTCGCCTCATAGTTTCCTTGAACTTGAAGCATGCTTGTTTCACTTTTCTTATTCATTTTTAATAGATAGTTAAAACTTAAAACCTCATTGCATATAATCTGTTGCTGCTATATCTTGAATGGCGGAGCAAAGAAACCTGATACTTTATCAAAAGCAGTTCCACCATACTGCTTGTTCTATTCATTTGTTTTCAACTTTCCTAAACAGAGCTGTTCAGTATCTTTTGTAATAGTGATGTTTGTTTCTTGCTGGTATTTGAATATTGATGTTTGTTTCTAGATGACAAACAATTAAAGTTGAGAGGCAAAAATATGCTGTTTGCTTGCATGTTGGACGCTACTATTTTTGCTCATGCTGTCCCATGTTTGATTGCACGCTCCCTTTTCCCAGCACGGCAAAGGGCACGAATAATAGAAAATAAATAACATGAGGTGCATGAATGAACACACCCGAAGAATGAGTGCTACTCGAGAAAACAATGAATGGTGAGGAGCATAATTATGTATTTGATCATTTTTTTAACTCAGTAAATTAATATTGGTAAAAATTCAAATTTTTTTCCTTGGATGAATATATTTGTTTCTTTAAATTCTTTGACATTTTATTTGTTAAATTAGTTATTGTTAGTGTTTATGCGTCCTTTAAATTAGATATCCAATATTTGAGTTGAAAATTTATATGATAGCACTGTAACCGGATCTGAACTTGGAACCACAGAACCAGGAGCTGAAGAACCAAGAATCGAATTGGAACCAGAAATTTGAGAAACAAAGTAGTACTGGAACCAATTTTTCAGTTCTGGTAATGGTTCCACATTTTGTAAGAATCAGAACCGGTCCCGCACAACCCTAATAAAAATGATATAAAAATGATGTAGACTGTAGAGTGCTCATATGGCAGTGCAGGCTGAACTTATGAGGAACTTGTTAAGCCCGTCATCTTGTGAAGAAGATTCTTAGAGCAATCTCTGGCATTAAAAGCTCATGTGACTGATATATTTGTTTGTGAATGTTGACAACTCTTTGTTTTGTGTATTCACTGAGGACTGCTTTTGCCCTACTATGGTTTATATTTAATTTCTGTTTCTTTACTCAAGTATTTTTCAGATTTTTACTTTACATTAGGGCCTTACTTTGGCTTGAGAATCTTATTTTAAAACTCATAAGTACACCATCATGAGATATGCCTTATTGAGTAAAAAAGAGATCATAGATGGATAAAATATACTTCTTTTTAACTTTTAGATTTGATTTCTTTGATTTTAGCATGAAAATAAATAAAAAGTTGTTTGTTATTATTGATACAGGAACATATTTTTTAATGAATGTAATAATTTGTCCATAATTGAGATAATGTACTTGAACAGTGAATGAAATCAGTTTTGATGGGTGATGTATTCAGTTAGAACCAACAGAAAAATTAGTTGAAACGTGTTCTCTGATCAATAAAGTTTCAATCTTAGGAGTAGCTTTCTCTTTTAACAAATTCTTTTTGGCATCTACCATGTATATAAGTTTCTGGAGATCTATGTCTTTGTGTGCTTGCCTGGTCATATCTGTTTCTTCCCTGCTCTTTGGAAGTTAGTCTTATATAACTTGCATATGTTGACGTGATCTTATCATGATGTGATTTAAGTTAAAGTAGTTTCATTTGGCAGCCTACATGGTGCAGATATTGACATGCCTGAGTGGATGTTCTCTAAGATTATGCGCAGCGCAAGGATAAAATATACCGACTATACTGTATTGAGGGTTATCCAGATATTGGGTAAATTGGGAAATTGGAGGCGAGTGCTACAAGTCATTGAGTGGCTTCAAATGCGTGAACGCTTTAGATCTCATAAACTAAGGTATTATTTCTTCCCTTTCCAATTTTGTGACTACAGGTAGGCATAGTTTAGTATGGCAGTTACTTTTCTATATTAAATAGGTTGCAGGATCAATTAAAACATTCGTACTGTAAAGGGTTGATGTTAACCTGTGCAATTAGGATGAAGCTGATACATTTAGAAATAAGATATGCAGGTATGTTTTAGACTTTTAGGTACAGTTAGAGTTGCAGAGCGAATGCGCTTGGGACTTGTACTGGTGGAGATTAGAACAACTTCCTTCAGCGTTTGTATGTTTGAAGTGTTTGCCAACAGCCCCAGTCATACAAGTGGGAGCATCTCTGAGTGTTGAATTGGCTTTTTGTTTGCTTCCTTGGCGCATTAAACACTTGGTGTGCAAATTGCAATAATACATTTTTTATAATGCAATTCAAGGTCTGATGTGAGCCAGTTATGTAAAACAATTAGTTGTAAAAATAAGAAATCACAAAAGAATTATGTTGCAGACCTGCTATATTGTTTCCTCAGAAAAAAAAGAACTGTTGTATTGTTACAGCAATATGTGAGGTAGTTTTTATTAGGAATAGTTATCTTAATAGTGGGATTTTATGTAAGTTCTTTATTGTCATGGGTAGTTATTAATATTAGTGGGTAGTTTCTATATATTTTTACTTTTAAAGTATGTGAGTTAAGGAAAGATGTAAGCAGAATTATGATAATATGAAAAAAATTCAAACTCAGATATTGTAGAGTTCTCTCTAACAGGCTCTAAGAGATTCTTGGGTTCTCTCGTAATGAATCGTAATTTTATTGTCAAATCCCTAGTTCAAACTTACCCATAGCTAGATTCAAACCTGGGGCCATAACTTATTTCATTTTGGCATTTTTTGGCAGTTGGTGTAGGATGTATGGAAATAGAGGAGGAATTTGATTGTAAAAGATACTTTACATGGGTAGGTGAAAAGGAAGGATAACAAAACTAATTTGTAAGAACAGAAAAGAGACATGAATAGGTAAGGATAAGTATATCAGTTGCTCTTAACAACAGTTGTTTGTTTGTGAAAATAATAAATCCTATAGTAGAAGGTATAATGCTTCTAGAGATGGATGGATCTGACAAATCATCTCATAAGAGCAGGGAAAAAGATAAAAAGGGGCATTAAGGATACAATGTTAACATTGTACTTCACTTTTTCGTAACTTTCTCTCACCCATACCTCTCCACTTAGACATTGGATGCAGCTCTTTTATAGGTCATTTTTTTCCCCTTCCAGTGTTTCTCCCAAAACAAAACATTAATTACTTGTTTGTACAAATAATGGGATATTTTTGTCCAAATATTTCCAATTCTTCGTTCTGTTTTGCACTGCCAAAAAGTATAATGGGGGGCAGTTCTGATGGAAAATTTAAGTTTTCTTAGGGTTTGTTTTGCAAAAATAGTTGTTTTGGCTGTGTATAGCTATTTTAGTTTTAGTAGTAGCAGTTAGCTGTTTGAGTGGTTGGTAATAGTTTTGAGTAGCTTTTTGTAAAACACTAAATGCTAAGTGTGTGTTCGGCAAAACTAGCTGTTTGGGTAGCGTTTAGCTATTTGAGTAGCTATTAGCTGTTTATAGTAGCTGTTTACGAAACGCTAAAAGCTAATAGGGTTAGCTTTTTGTAAAACACTATTTAAACAACTAAAAGCTGCCTAAAAAGCTACTTTATCGAACTTCACAAAAAATAATTTTATCAAAATGTTAAAAGTTACCTCTAAAGCTGTTGTCTAGCACAGCCTAAATGTTAACCTTTATAAAACATTGCTTTCACCTCTAAATGATACATTGCCAAACGTCTATTGAAGAGTAGCATTGTGTGTTTTGACTTATCACAATGTTAAAAGCTTCTTAACAATATGAGTTTTTACTCTTCAAAAAAAGCTTCTTAACAAGTTGTTGCCAACATATAGCCTTAGAATTTTTTCCGGTGGTGCTTGGAAGAGAAAAAGCATATTTTGCATGGGTTCTCTTCTAGGATTCTTCTCCCTCGGGAAAGTTGGTAGATTTGTACATTAGCACTTTGAAATTCTTAGAAGAGATTTTAATTTCTTTAGTGGACATGCCTTTTATTTCCTACTTATTCTTCCAAAACTATTTATTATTTATGAAATTTCAGCTTTCTTTAATTACTTGAGAAAAATCATGGTCATTACTTATCAGTACTTTTGGACTTTTCCTGTAATTTGTTTGGTACACTTCCTTTCTTTTATTTTTCTGTTGTAAAAAAAAGCAGCTTATTATTTTTGTAATATGTTATTTTCAATTATGCTTAGGATTGTTTATACAACTGCACTAAATGTTCTTGGGAAGGCACAGAGGCCAGTTGAGGCACTCAATTTATTTCATGCTATGCAGGTACTAACAACTATTTTGATGCATGGCTACTCCTTTTTCTCAATATATATCATAATATGCATTTTTTCCTAATGGTCTCTCTCATTTTCTTTGCAGCAACAAATGTCTTCATATCCAGACTTGGTGGCTTATCATTCTATTGCTGTCACTCTTGGACAAGCAGGGCATATGGAGCAGCTTTTTGATGTCATTGAAAGCATGCGATCTCCTCCCAAGAAGAAATTTAAAATGGCAGTACTTGATAAGTGGGATCCTAGGTTGGAACCAGATATCATCGTGTACAATGCGGTTAGTATTGTATCTGTTTGAAATTTCACATGCATATATCCATCCAGGGGTGAAATTGGCATGGGGGTGGGGGGGGGGGGCGCGGGTGGGTGGGTTCTAGTGTCCATAAAAATCAAATTTCTGTGATGACTTATGACTTGATAAACTTTTGGAGTTGTTAGATGATGAGTTTTGCAGGCTGCAAAAGTCTTCCAAAACATAGAATGACTGCAAGGTTCTAGATTTTCTGCATATGTTATCCATACATGAATATAATTCTGCATGTCATGTCAGATTTGTGATGACCTAGTATATCCCATCCCTGGAGCTATGCAGAAATCATTTATGCTGTGGAGGCCCTTTCTTCCATAGTCTTTAGGAGCATTCCAGAATATTGAATATACAACAGTTTCTTTTATTGTCATCTTGTCCATGATTCTAGTTTTATTCACTAATCCATTTGTGCCTTGAGCTGACAAATCATGCATTACTTCATAGTGTATTACTGTTTTCTCTAACAACAATTACAGTCGTCGTGTCTTTACATAATTTGGTTTAATATAATGAAATTTTAAAATTTCTTATGTGTACAGGTCCTAAATGCTTGCGTTCAGAGGAAACAATGGGAAGGTGCATTTTGGGTCTTGCAGCAGTTAAAGCAACAAGGGCTTCAACCTTCTACTGCAACATATGGATTAATCATGGAGGTGATGGATTGTTTTCAATTCCATGCAACATGAGCCCACTTTTTTGCATTGGATCAGTGACTGCTGACGATTTCACTTGGTGTAAGATTGTTAGAGAAAGTGTTGATGCTCACAATCTTCTTAGGCTTAGATAATGCCGATGTGCTACTGTGTTGACTGTTGACTGCTGACAGCTAATCAATGATTGTCATAATTTGGTGTTTCTATCCAAAGAAAAATACAACCTTCCAGTGTCCCATGGATTTTGTTTGTAGTTGGTCGTATTTCAATAAAGTAGGTTAAGATTAAGAATACGCAAGCATCATCATGTCAGATATCACATTATTTCCTCCATACATTTATTGATGCCAGAATTTTTCCATTTACCTATATAACTATACTACTGCTTTATTTTTTAATAAGTGAGGACATTTCAATATAATTTCCTTCTTGCGTTCAACATTATTCTTGTTTTCCTTTTTCTTTCCTTCTGTTAGTTACTGCAACACTATTTGAAAAAGAAAAGAATTATTCATTTCTACTGCTGTAGGATTCTTGGTTATCTTCAAGTTTATCCTTCCTTTTGTCTTTGTCTCTCATCCAGTTACTTAGCATTATTGAATTCAGAACTTTTCTTCTTCAAGTTTAAACCCTGTTATTCACAGTAAACTCAAGTGTTTTCTGCGCAGATTAGGAAAATTCTTGACTGTACCATCATTATTTTTTTATTAATGTGGAGGAAAACGAATCAATAGGTTTTAAAGGAAGGGAGAGGTACCTTCTGTATTTTCCGGATTAACTTAAACCTTCCTAATTGTCTGTGGGGAACTTTTTTTTTAGGTCCTATTTTATAAATGGTGCTTTGTAATTTGAGGTGTGAATCCATTTGCTCTGAAGTTTTCATGCTATGCTATATTAAATTGTTACAATTCCTGGTTCCACCATCTCCAATCCAATTTGAGAAAGAAATGGAAAAAGGCTATAAATTTTTCTCAAGAAAAGTTGTTTCTATATGTGCAGGTTATGTATGCATGTGGCAAGTACAACTTGGTTCATGAGTTTTTCAGGAAAGCGCAGAAATCTTCCATTCCAAATGCTTTAGTTTATAAAGGTACTTGCTGATCAACCTTTCTCCAAATGATTGTGTAGAACTTCATTCTGAAAATAAATTCTGTTTTGCATACAGTTCTAGTGAATACTTTGTGGAAGGAAGGTAGGACAGAGGAGGCTCTATTTGCTGTTGAAACCATGGAAAGACGAGGAATTGTGGGTTCTGCTGCTCTTTATTATGATCTTGCTCGATGTCTTTGCAGTGCTGGAAGGTGCGAAGAAGCATTACAGCAGGTAATTTGATTGGCTTTAATGTGTTTTGTTTGTATAGTTTTTTTGACGTGCTTTTCTGAGGACAGATATTTGCCTTGCAATGTTTTCTTTGGAGCTTCACGGGACCTTATACTGAATATGCATATTCTTTCTGCAAGTTTCTTGACATATAAACAGTTTGTCCACAATATTCTCTCTTACAGGTTAAGAAAATCTGCAGAGTTGCTAATAAGCCTCTCGTAGTAACTTACACTGGCTTAATTCAAGCTTGTGTGGATTCCAGAAAAATTCAAAATGCAGCATACATTTTCAACCAGATGAAGTATTTTTGCTCCCCGAATCTGGTTACTTGCAATATAATGTTGAAAGCATATCTTGAAAATGGATTATTTAAGGAAGCAAAGGAGCTTTTCCACAAGATGTCTGAAGATGGCAATCATATCAAGAGTAGACATGATTATAAGGTGAGGATATTGCCAGATATTTATACATTCAATGCCATGCTGGATGCATGCATTGCTGAGAAGAAATGGGATGACTTTGAGTATTTCTATGAAAGAATGTTGCACCATGGGTACCACTTCAATGTAAAACGTCATCTTCGGATGGTTTTGGATGCTTCTAGAGCTGGAAAGGTATTCTCTACTCTTACTGCTTCCTTGTACAGAAGGCTTAGAAAATATATATTCACAGGTTGTCCTAGCAATTGAATTTGTAGCTAAATGTTCATTGTTGTGACCTTTGAACTTTATAGCCGAGTTGAGGTTCCTAACTGGATCTGAACCAGTGAGTCCTGGTTCCTTCCCATGAACTCCATAACCCCCTTAGGAACTGGACTAGAACATCTGGTCTGCCCCAGCTTTTTGAGCTGGAAGTAGAAAATAAAAAGATCCAAACTTTTCTTGCCCAATTTGTTATCTTTTCTCAAAACAGAAGAAACATTATTGAAGTAGGATGAATTTTTAACTTCTTTTGTACATTTAATTAGTTTTAAAAGTTTTGGCAATCATGCTATTAGCTGACGGAAAGTTAACTCTTGCAAATGTAGGAAGAACCCTTGGAAATGACTTGGAAGAACTTGGCTGGGGCAGATCGGACTCCTCCACCTTCTCTTACAAAAGAAAGATTTTGCATTATGCTTAGGAAAGGTAACTGCGATTCTGCTCTAGATTGTATTACTACTAATGCTACAGTGGAGTCGCCAGCATTTTCAAAGACAGCTTGGTTGAATTTATTCGAAGAAAATGCTCAACGAATTCAAAGAGACACTTTGGTTCAGTTAGTACAGAAGGCGTGCATTCTTGTTAACAGAACCAACCCACCTGACCGTCTATTGCAAAATCTTTTAACATCCTGTAATAATTTTCTTGAGACTCGTGTTAAAGTTACTGAAGAAAATCACAAGGAATCTGTGTATATTGAATCTTAATTCATGCCAATTATAAGTAAATATATTTGAATTTTGTAGCTTTATCATAGTTTTGTTAACCCACAAGATACTAACCTCTAATTTCAGTTACAAATCTGGAAATCTGCACATTGATGCATGCAAACAGTAATATTATTTGGAATGTGCACTTTTGAGATAATTATTAAAGATCATATAGGCGTGTACCAAAATGTTACACGAATATTATATTACTAGGGTAATGGAGTAAAAAAGATTCTTACATCATAAGAATGGAAAAATGTTTAATTTTCCTTTTTTCACATTGGATGTCTGGATTACGTTTTTCTTGGAATTCCGTGGTGTTTTAGGTTTGGGAAAATCATAAAGATTAGGGTTGAGCATGGGTTCCGAAACGTTGGGATATCCGCTAATCCGATCCGCACGGGGATGATTTTTCCCAACCCGTTGGATAATGGGACGAGACGGGTTTGAAAAATAAAACTCGTTGCCCAGAACCCGCCCCGTTCAATAGCATTTTCGTAATTTTAGTCCTGAGTTAAACCTAGATATATATTTGTGTGATTTCTGCTCTTGACGTTGCCCTTGCCTTCAACTTATAGATTATTTTGTTGTTGCAATTTAGCCAATATCTATTTAGATTATTTTTTTATTATTGTGAAAATCCCATTTCTCCTCCTTATTCATTGTTGTTTCCCTCTTCACTCTTTTTATGTTTGCAACCACTCGGAAAGTCATTGTTTTCTTTTTTACTTGTTTTTTCTATTATTTTGTTATTTTCTAAGACATTAATATCTGTTGAAATTTTTTATTTCCTAATGACTTTTGTCTACATGTGGTTTACATTTTCTTAAAATTTATACTCCGATGATTTGTTTAAATATGTTTGCTCTGTCTGCCGTTATTTAGATACTGCCTTGTTTATGAGTTGGATTTCTCATCTTTTGTGTTTTACTTTTATTGTTTGATGAAATGAATTTTTTAATTGTTACTATTTTTTTATTAAAATTGATTTATTATAATTGACTTTATATGTTTTTTAATTGATACTATTTTTTTTATTAAAATTGATTTATTATGATTGACTTTATATGTATTATGAGTTTAGTTTATTTTTTAAATAAAAAACATGCAAATTACCCGATTCGCCCTATGGCCCGAAAAATCCAACCCGCAACGGCGCGGGGTAGGGATGTATTTTAGGGAATCCGCCCCAAATCCGCCCCGTGCTCAACCCTAATAAAGATAGCTCATTTTTTAATTCATTAGACAAATAGTCTCCTTTTTAGTTTTAGCCATAAAAATATTATGTTTGTTTTTTCTTTAGATAATAATTTTCTATGACAAAAATAACTCATTGCCTACTTGTAAGTTTTTTTTAAAAAATATTTTGTATCTGTTATATATATATATTCCCAATTTTGTACATAATTTTGTGTGGTAGGCTATTTTTGTCATAAGGTTAATCAAACAGTATTTTAGCATTTTCGTAAATGCATGTTGTTTTTAGTCAAAATTAATATCATATTTGTAACATGGCAAATATACGATTCAGATGAGACATGATTTGTTAAATTTGTCACCGTTTCCGGCGAGAAATGATAAAATAGTATAATTTTTCTAAAATACAGGGATAAAATAGTTAATTTAAAAATACAAAGAGAAAATAGTCAATTAAATGAAATATAGGGTTATAATCATAATTTTTTCATATATATATACAAGCACAAATGAAGAGATAATATTTGCTTTACTTAAAACGCTTCCACAAAATTTATGTTCTTGGAATTCTGTGGGTTTTTGGTTTGGGAAAATCATAAAGAGGCCCTTTTTAAATTTATTAGACAAACATACTCTCCTTTTTAGTTTTACCTATAAAAATATGGGTTTTGATATATGCAGCCCTTAAGACTGCATATAAGTATTTAATGTTCTACAAAATTCTTTAGAGAATCAATAAACATTTAATATTGTATCAAAACCCATAATGACTCCACCTTTGTATTGTAGAAGCATTTAAATGCTAATTTAATATTGTCCACTAGTTGACAAAAAAACCATTAATTTTATTTTTCTAAGGACTGTATTTTTTTTTTAATTGCCGTTGCTCAAAATACATCAAATCTTTTCCAGGAAAAAATTCTTCACAATTTTAATTAGTAAAAAAATGTCATTTAAAGCAAAATAAATAATAAAATCAATAATTAATAATAAAAATTTAAAATGCACCAAAATTTTTAAAAAAAAATTCAAATTGCGCTAAAATTAATAAAAAAATTCAAACTAAAAAAGTGGTTCGGCCAATCAAAGAAAATAAAGATCAACAATTTAATCCAATGCTAAAAAAAAAAAAAAGGTAAAAAAGAGAGAAAAGTAAGATTATCAAATGGCACATTAAAAAGTTCATATTGGTGGATGGTCAAGTTTTTTTTTGGAAGATCTTTTGAGTTGCTATTTTGTTTTTAAGTCCTTGGTTTCGGAACTTCGTACTGAATAATTTCAACTCATAGGTCAGTCTTTAGCAGAAATAACAATGGCCTAATAAGTTTGGGTGTTTTTCGGAATAAATTCCTAAGGTTTGTATGTGTACAAATTAACACTTCAAGTTTATGTTTTTCATAAATTAACATCTCATTTGCCGGAGCACCATTTAGGGACCAAACTGTAATTTTTAGATAAATATTAATTGTGTAATTTACTATATCTAAAATCTCATTTTTCAATTCCAGCACCGATAAAAAAAAAACAAGTACATCAAATTAAAGTACTTGACGAGCCCAATCTAACTATGAAATTATGATGCTATTTGGTTGTCACGACCCAAATTCGGAGGCCGAGACCGGCGTGTAACCAGATCGAAGTCTGACTACACAAGCCATTAAAAATAATTAAATTATTCATTATGTTAAAATCACTATTGAAAAATTTGTTATTTACAGTACAATATTAAACAATATTCTTTTACATATCCGGAAATCAAACTAAATTAAAAATCTCAATAAAACTAGACAATCTAACAATCTTAACTCAAATGCTCAGCTCAGGAGGAAAAAAAATCAAGCCTCGCCTTAACGAGCTATTGGAAACCTGCAAAAGAATCTATATGGGTGTGAGCACTTTATATAGATGCTCAGTAAGTTACATGTGGCGGGGAAACCTAACACCACAAACAAGTTCCATAACAATCAAACAAT
>CATIWJ010305671.1:0-16415 GCA_949640765.1 Croton laevigatus
GAAGACACACCCATTTCACTTAAAGCACAACCTTTACCGTCCACTCATTCAAATTAAGTCAAAATTAAAGCCTCCTTCTTTTTACCCAAAACTCAACTCATTATCTATATTTACCACCTAAACCCATACCCACCATTGTTGTCTTTCTCAAGCTCTTAAAATTTACAGAAAATGAAAGGAAGGGGATGACACTGTTCACGATATAATTTTCTTTCTTTTTTTTTTAATCTTAAAAAAAAAATTGGAAGGAAAGATTAAACAAAAAATTTTAAAAGCATTGTCCTTAAAACAAATTAAGAGATAATAAAGCCCACTTTTTAAAATTTTATTCCAATTAAAACGTATTAACCATTAAATTTTCCTTCTCTAAACCATTTAACCTCATATTTTGCCCAGAAAACTCAGATTAAACCAAGGAAGAAGATGACTCTAGCAAAATAAAACAACAAAAATAATAAAACTAAAAACGTAGAGAAAGATAGAAATAGGCTTGGGCAAGCCTAAACTGGGTTGCCTCCCAGTAAGCGCCCTCTTTTAACGTCTTAGGCTAGACGCTCCCAAAACTTATCCGAATTCTGTGGAGCTTCCAAGGGAAACATTCTTCGCCCATCCGAACTTATCCTTGTACTCATTTAGCACTCTAATTAGCTCCCTTTCTTGCTCATTGCTCAACTCTTTGGAGATAATCAATGAAATTGGATCCCCATCATCTAAGAACACATACTTCAAGTGGCTCAGCAATGGTTTCATTCCCAACTTCTGCACCTTCTTCTCAAGTTCCATATCCTGCAATTTTTCATCAAATAAATCCTTCTCCTTGAACTTGTTAGTGCAATCTATATCAAAATTCCTACAAGGAACTACATTAAGCTCATTTTTATCATCAATTAGAAAAGAATTGTGAATGTTAGGATCAATGGCAGTAGTGCCATACACACTAGACATAACACTAACTTCCTTCTCCTCATTATACATGCTAAACTTAACCACCTCTCCATCAAGTTCCATGGTAAGAATACCATAAAAAACAGCAATCTTTATCCTAGCTGTCCTAAGAAATGGTCTTCCTAGAATAATTTCACAAGAATTGGAAGACTTATTATCCTTCATATCAACCACATAGAAATCGGCTGGAAAAATTAAATCACCCACTTTCACTAAAACATCCTCTAACACCCCTTCGGGGTAGATTACGGATTTATCCGCCAATTCAATGCAAATATTAGTTCTCTTTAAAGAACCAAAATTTAAAGAAGAGAAAATAGGCAATGGCATAACATTTATTGAAGCTCCTAGATTACACATTGCTTTTTTCAATTGCACATTACCTATTCTACAATGGATAGAGAACATACCTTGATCTTTGCATTTAGGGGGAAGCTTCCTTTGCAGCATAGCGGAGACATTCTCCCCCACACTTACCTTTCTAGCATCGGATTGTTTCTTCTTACTTAGGCAATATTCCTTTAAAAACTTTGCATATCGAGGTATTTGCTTAATTAAGTCAAGTAAGGGAATATTCACCTCAACCTTGTGGAAGATTTCAAATATGTCCTTCTCTTCTTCTACCTTCCTTGTTTGCCTCAACCTCTAGGGAAAAGGAGATGGTATGATGAATGGTTCAGGCTGCTGCTTCTCAACTTGCTTAGGATGCTCATTCTGCCTTATTTCCACCTCTTCTTCAACTTCCTTCCTTGATTCGCTGCTACCTCTCCTTGGGGCTGGCATGTCTAACTCTTTTCCACTACGTAAAGTGATAGCACTTACGTTTTCTCGTGGGTTAACAATAGTTTGAGAGGGCAGCTTGCCTGAATTTTGAGCCTCCAATCTCCCTATGGTTATTGCCATTTGGCTCATTTGATTCTTGATATTTTGAATGCTCGACTTAGTTTTCTGCTGAAATTTCAAAGTATTAGTAGCAAGAGATTTAACAATGTCTTCAAGAGGTATACCTGAATCATTATTAGTAGTGGGAGGTTGTTGTCTAGGCTGAAATGACTGCTTGTACTGCTGATAATTAGCAGCTGGGGGCTGGTTCTGTGCGTTTCCATAACAAAGATTAGGGTGATCTCTCCAGCCCGGGTTATATGTGTTGGAAAATGGATTATAATTGTGCTGGGGCTGTCCCGAAAAGTTGCCTACAGCATTAACCGCAGTTGGATCATCTTGCAATGTAGGACACATATCCGTGGGATGCCCAACCATGGAACAAATTCCACAAGCTTTTGCGGATTCCATTTTTTCAACCGCTAATTGCCTAACAAGAGAGGTAAGATCATCAATTCGTTTTTCAATAGTAGAAACATTTACCTCATTAAAATGCTTTGTTAACTGGTCATTCCGAGTTCCAAACTGTTGTGAGGTGGATGCCATATTTCCAATCAATTCACAGGCTGCACTTGGTGTTTTATCAACCAAAGCTCCTCCACTTGCCGCGTCAATCATACTCCTATCCATAAATGAGAGGCGCTCATAAAAGTATTGAATAAGGAGTTGATCACTAATTTGATGATGGGGGCAGCTTGCGCAAAGCTTCTTGAAACGCTCCCAATACTCATATAATGACTCCCCATACTGTTGTCGGATGCCACATATCTCTTTTCGGATGTTGGCTGTGCGGGAAGCGGGAAAATTTTTTTCCAAGAATTGTTTTTTCATAGAATTCCATGTGGTGATGCTTCCGGCTGGCAAATAATACAGCCAATCTTGTGCGTCTCCTTTTAAAGAGAAAGGAAAAGCTCTCATTTTTATTTGTTCCTCTGTGACTCCATTAGGCTTCATTCCTATGCAAACAACATGGAATTCTTTAAGGTGTTTGTGTGGATCTTCACCTGCAAGACCATGAAATGTGGGCAAAAGATGAATTAAACCAGATTTTAACTCAAAAGTAGCATTATTATCAAGGTTAGGAAAAGTAATGCAATGGGGCTGCTAATATAAATCAGGGGCAGCCAACACCCTTAAGGTCTGATGTTGATTTTCAGCCATTATTCCAATCAGTTCAGCTCTTATCTCTACTTCTTCTTTCTCTAAGCTTGGTAATGTTGAAGGAGATGAAGATGCAGCTGTTAATGGGTCTGTTCTCTTGATTTTGGCCAACTTCCTCTGTTGTTTAGCCGCTTTTTCAATCTCTGGATTATATAACAGATCTGCTGGCTTCCTTGAATGAGTATTGTGCATTAATCATCAAAATTCCCCCGCAACGGCGCCAAAATTTGGCGGTGCTGTCGTCTGCACCCAAATTAAATTCAAGCTACCAACTAAAAGAATATAGCAAGGGTAAGCAAGAGTCGGTCCCACAGGAAATTTGTATAGATTAATAGCAATGGTATTCGTTAGATAGGAAAGCAAAAAGCTAAAAGGGGGGATTTTGTGAGTAATTACTGAAATTGATTAAAAGGGAGAAAAATCAGCAAACAAAACTAAAGAATCGCAGTAAAATGATTGAAGTTAAATGAGGGAAAACCCAATGAAAACAAACCTTGGTTGTCGGTCATCAATGCAATTGATGGGTAAGTGATCATAGATACGAAATTGTAATTCTTTTTATCAAATAGTATTCATTATTGGTTTTAAAACCAGCCCTCTCTTAAGATTAAACAACTAAAAATATGCATTTTAATTGCTCTTATTAATTAACAACCTAGATACGATCATAGATTTAATCAATTAATATCATTAAGAATTAAGAGAACCAATGAACAAGACAACATATGTACGACATGCATTTAATCTAGATAAAAACTCTTCATAAAATCCCAATCCCTAACGTAGTGAATCAAGATTCTATGTGCTTCTAATTGAAACAAACAGTGAACGTCATCTATTTGAATCAAGTAATAGATCAAATACAAGAAATGACTAGTTGTACACCCTAGAAATTAATCAAACTCAATTATATATTAACTTAGAAGAATCTTTAATATCATTCAAATAAAAGAAACTAAGAAAACCCATTAAATCTCACACTAACAATCAATTGCAATTGGCTTCCTTCAACCAAGGATTAGAGTTTTAGCCACTAAAGGCCATGGAATAAGCTCTTCAAAATGAAGAAAAGAAATCTGTTATGTGAGAGAATAATTGATCAAATGGAATGTCCCCAACGTGAACAGCCCCCTTCCTCTTTTATACTCTGTTCTTCCTCTGCAGAAAGCCATTTCTTGAAATAAATAATTTCCAGCCCCATCCTCTATTGCAGCCTTGAAGAACACCCATCATCTATTGCTACCACTTGAAGAATGCCCATCATCCATTGCAGCCTTGTGAATAATGCCCATTTGCAGCCATTTGAAGAATGCCCATCATCTTAAGAATAAAAATATTCTGCCAGCCCCATTACTCTGCCATTCACTTCCTTGAGATTGATATTAAATTTTCAGCCCACACATCTGCCATTACCGAATCTTTTCTTTGCTCTCTAACATGTTTTATGTTTCCTTTGAAAGTGATGAAAGGAAGACTGAAAATATATGCTTATTTCCTTGCCCATGGATGCATCAGAGCTGATATTTTTGTTCCGAAAATCTCCTCCTGTGACTGTCAAAAATAATGGGGAAGACATTAAAGAAAAACGTCACTCCACTAAGAAGTGGTTGACTCCTTCTTAAAAACCTAATTTCCACTTAAATCTTCATAAAAACAAGGGCCTATATAAATATAACAAAAATGCCCCAATAATTCATGTTCAAGTCTTCTTCCTAGACTTTTAATTAAGCTCAAAACATCAAATAAAGTCGCAGATCAATAGCTCAATTAAAGTCAGCCCGAAATGCCTCCCTATGCAGTTAGCCTTGGGCAGGGCTAAGTCCTGACAGCATCAATAAATCATCCATCTAGCTATGACTTCGACTTGAATGATTAAAACTTGAACAATTAAGCTTCAAATGCTTCCTTTTTGTCAAATCCAATGATTCCTAATAAAAACTAAATAAAGTTCCACAATTAAGAACATTACTTACCAAATAAACACAATATTAGGAACAAAAAATATGTTGGATTTGCAAGTTATCAACTTCACATCGCGAATTACCTTTGGCTGTATTCGTTTTTCATTGTTTTTAATTGTAATTCCTATTGCCTTTTCTTTTAGTTTTATTTATTTTTATTCAACTAAAAACCCCTTTTTCTATTTTAGCACTTTAGAAATAAACTTGACCAGTCTCTGTAGGATCGACCCTGCTCTCTGTTATATACAAAATCTTTAGAGTATGTTATTTTATTTTTAGTGATTTCAACACCCATCAATTTGTTCACAATTGCAATTGCTACCCAAAAAAAGAAGGAATGTTAGCCAAAATTTATGGATGTAGTTGATCAAACCTCAGCTGCAATATTCCATTGCAAGGTTTTTCCAGAAGAGACTGAGGAACTGAACCTGTGAGATTGTTTTTACCTAATTAATTTCCTGCATCAAGTATAAGTGAATGAGCATTATATTTTTATGATTTACTTTTTTTTATTAAATATTTTAGTTAAATTATTAGGATTCGAACCCTCTGCTTTAAGCGAGCGAGGTGCATCACTCTAGAGTTACTTAACTTACAAGATCTTCAAATTTGGCTACCGGTTATAAATTCTGGGACTTCTCCAGTCAAGTGGTTGTATGATAAAATCTCTAAAGAGAAAAATTGCTAATTAGGTAGATATGGTACAAAATTTTTTATTATTATGAGGATTCATTTTCCAAATATATAAATAATATGATAAATCAATAATGTTGGGTTTCCGAGATTAAGTTATTAAAGTTATTCTAATGAGTTCAGAGAACCTATCTCAAAAATTATGGATCCTGTCAGTCCGTTAGAAGATAATTTTCTGAAAGGACAATAATTAATGGTTGTAAATAAGTATGGATTTTTATAATTAAAAAAAAATGATAATACCTTTATTATAGGACATTTGATTGACATGATTACAGGAGTTAGGAAATCTAATTCCTTTGATTGTGGCAATTATATGTTAGCCACATTATAGACTAAATTTATGTTATTGTTTAAGTTATTTCCTTTTGTATATTTATTGTACTTGTATATATAAGTCCTTGCAGCTTATAATTAAATACACAGAAATATAAACTTATTTGCATTAAACATGGTATCAGAGACAGGTTGAACAAAACAGTGGTCGAAAATGGAGTGGCGATCGTCTTCGATGGCTTCCATTGGCTATTCCAATTGCTTTCATATGTTTTAATTTCTGTTTGGTAATTTGACTCTATGATGAGGTTTTGATCGATTAATATCAATTTTTAGGGTTTTGATCCCTCTATCTATGATTAATGCTATAATTTTGTCAAATTAAAGCATTTATCTATTTAAAAAGTAATTTTTAACTATTTTTATCACTCTATTTTTATTTGAGGAGCAATTTTTTATTCTGTTTGAAGAGCACTATCACTCTGTTTGAGAGTTTTACAGTAGCTAAGTTTGCCTTGTTGTTCTGTCCCTTTTGCTATTTTTATTTGTTAGTTCTACATTGCTGCTTTTGCATCTTCTGCAACAGTTTTTGTATTTGCTGTAGCAATTTTTATTAATTTTGCAACACTATCTATTGTTTTTTCCAATCAGCTTCTGATTCTACTACTGCTATTTTTGGTGTTTTCAATGAGCTTTTTAGCTTTTATAGCGCTGTTTGTAGGGGTGTACATTCGGGTAGAAAAGGTAATTTTTGCCCAATCCTTGCCCGGACTAGCATATTTTTGATTTTTTTCTTTACCCGTTTTGCCCGAATTAAAATCTTTACCTGAATTACCCGTTTTGCCCGAATTTACCCGAATTGCCCAAATTTATCCGAATTAAAAATTAAAAACTCAAATTCATCATCAACTCCAACATAATTGCAGAATCATAAGAGCTAACCCGAATCATTTCATGATAACTTGCAAATCCAACATGTTTTTATTTCCTAATCTTGTGCATATTTGGTATTTAATGTGCGTAATTATGGAATTTTATTTAGTTTTTCTTCTTTTGATTAGGAATGGTTGGATTTGACAAAATGGAAGCATTCGGAGCGTAATTAATTGAGATTTGGATCATTGGACGTGAAGCTAAAAGCCATTGGAACGTTTTTGACGCTGCCATTAATTAGGCTTGGGCAAGGCTAACTGATGAGGGAAACACTGCGAACTGAAATTAATTGGGACTGTTGGCCCGCTTTATCATATGACGTTTTGGGCTTAAATTAGATCCCAGGAAGAAGAACTATATAGTTTTTATTGGGCACTTTTGTTATGTTATTGTTTGCCCTAGTTTTAAACATTATATAAGTGTGTTTTAGGTCTTTTTGAAGGCATTCTTGGACAGCCTCCATTCTATTACGTTTTTAGGAGTTTTCTTTGTTTTCTCCATAACCATTCAAGGCTAGACTCTTCCCTTCAGCTAAGGGTTAATTCAAAGTTAATTTTCTTCATGTTTATGAGATCTTAATGCGCTTATCTTTGCTTATTAATTCCTATTGCATTCATGTTTTTACTGCAGCTTATTGGAAAAATATATCCTTAATATATTTTGTTGATTGATTGATCTGGCCAATTAATTAATTGATAGGATGTATATAGCTAGTCAATGAGATTAAATCTTTAATTGTTTAGTCGAGTTGATGCAAGTAGCGATTGGTATAACTTGATTGTAACCAGGCTTCTGGGTTATATTAAGTAATTACATGATCTATTTTAAATGAGTTCTCATAGAATTTGTTAACTAGGGCAAAGTCTTTCTAGTGTTCACTGCAATTGACAGATTAAATCCTTCGTCGTACTTAGGGTTGTTTGTTGATTAGGGGTTATTACTAGATCTTATCTTAATAATCTAGGATTAAGGAAAGATTGTCGTACTTTCTGACTATAACTTGTCTGTGATGTGGAATTATTAAGTTATCTTAGAGTCAATGATCAAACATAAGAATTCATACTGAGAATAAAACCTTTGGCTGTGTTCGTTTTTCATTGTTTTCGATTCTATTTTCCTGTTGCGTTTCTTTAATTTTCTTTATGTCTTATCAATTCAATTTCCTCCTCCTTTTCTATTCTAGCACTTTAGAAATAAACTCGACCAGTCTCTTTGGAATCAACCTTGCTCATTGCTATAAACAAATCTTTAGAGTAGGTTATTTTATTTTTGGTGGTTTCGACACCCATCAAATTTTGGCGCTGTTGCCGGGGACTGGTGTCTAAGGTTTTGTTTCTTTAGTGCTTTATTCATATGTTTCTCGAGTATTGATCGGGTTATTCTTGATTCTTTTCATCAATATCATACTAAGCCTTTTCATGCTGTTTGGGATAGATTTAATAGAATTGTGAGTGAATTTCCTTATCATGGTTATTCAAATTGGTCACTAATTCTTTGCTTCGTTAAAGGATTAGATAAACCAACAGTAAATTGGGTCGAATATAGAATTATGTCCACTGGTAGTGCATTAATATATAGAAGCCATGAGGAAAGAATATCTTTATTTAATGACATGGCTAGATTTGATTATAATGAATGTATGAATAACCACATCTCTTCACAAGTCTCTCTTAAGCTTGAAAAAAAGATAAGAGCAATAATGGAAGAATCAGAAAGCTTGATGAGAACTATACAAGATGAGAACCAAGCTATTCGAGCCGAGAATCAGGTCTTTGCTAACATGAATAATGAAGCCAAATATCAAGTTGATTGGGATGAAAGTGAGATCCAAGCTTCCCAAGCCAAGAGTCAACTTTTTGCTGACATGAATCAAGCTAAATATCAGACTGATTGGGATGACAGTGAACTCCAGATTGATTGGGATGAAAGTAAACTTCAAGTTGAAATTGAAGAACAAGCTGATGAAGATGAAAGTGAAGAGCAATCTGAATGCGAGGTGCAATTTGATAAGGAAGAGAGTGAAAGTGAAGTAGTAGAAGAAGAAGAAGAAGAAGATGAAGTTAAACCAGAACTAGAGTTGCCGGTTGAAGAACCAGTCCATGAAGAAGAATGTGAAGCATTGTTGAAACTAGAAATTGACGAGCACAAAATCCTAAATTCACCGTATGTGGACCCATTTCTACAATCGACGCTGCCATCCTCATACCATCTTCTTAATGAGCTTAATTTTAATTTTTCCCAAACTAAATTTTTCGAATTTAATGATGTTGATTTTATGTGCAGGACACTTTCAAAACGAACCAATCTTGAGGGCAATATCAATCGAGATCCCGTAGTCATATCATACAATACGCTCTACGGAAGGATGCCGTATTTTGACGGAGTTTTGCAGCGTCTAGCCTAAGGACGTGAAACCATGGCGCTTGCTAAGAGGCAAGCCAAAATTGCTAAGAGGCAACCCAGTTTTGGCTTGCCCAAGACTAATTCTACCGTCTTTTCTGTTTTTGTTATTAATATTTTTAGTATTTTGTTTTGTTAGTCATCTTCTTCCTTGGTTTAATCTGAATTCTATGGGTAAAATATGAGCTTCAATGGTTTAGAGAAGGAAATTTAATGGTTAATGTGTTTTAATTGTAGTAAAATTTTAAAAGTCGGCTCTACATAATTTATTTTAAGGACAATGCTTTTAAGATTTTATTTTATTATTTAACCCTTCCTTTCAGTTTTTACAGAAAAAAAAAACTTTCATAGTATCATCTTCTTCCTTCCTTGTGTTTGATTCTCATGTCCGTAAATTTTGGAGCTTCAAAAAGGGTCTGCAATGGTTAATATGATTTATTTAGGTTGAAATATTGTTTCTGGTCACGTGGAAGTATAAGAAAAAGACTTGGTTTAGGTTTTTAATTTAAATCTGTAGCAATATTTTAATATTTTACCTTATATCTCATTTACCCTTACTTGCTTTTATTTTATATTTTTACAGGAGGGGTAAAAAGGGTCCAGACCAAAACTAATTCCTTCCCTGCATCGATCTTCTCCTCATCAACCCCTTCCCTTCCGGTTCCATCAGACCCTTCCTGACCACCGGCCAGAATCACCACGCCACCTTACTCCCATCACCTCTCGGATCAACAGAACCACCACTCCACCCACCGATCAAAGCTATGTCAGTCGAAATAACCCTTCGCTGCCTGTTTTGAAGACTCAACCAACCACCAAGCGCTTTAATCGGACGATTGCAGACCAGAGGAGCACCCATCAATTGGAGCCGCCACCCCATCGTCCCATTTTCTCTCTTCCTGATCAAGTCCCGATGTCACCACCACCCCCTTCTTCAACTTCCAATTTCAATCAAAGCCCTCTTCCTTGCTAAAACCGCAACTCTGTGATTGAAAACCTAAACGTGACAGAAATGGCACAACCCAGCTGATTCTTCTCTCCGATAATCCTCTGCTCCCTTCTTCAGAAATCTCCACACGATTTGCAATGCCTATCCCTGCTGCTCCACTTCATTCAACCTAAAAAGATAAGAATACAGTATTGCCTCTGCTGTTCTGACGGTCCAAAGGAAATGGAACAAGTGAATTTCTTCTGTAAATTGCAAATCCAATGAGCAAACCATGGTGCACGGTTTTTATTTCTTTCCCTTCTAATTTCATTTTTCTGCACCAATTTTATTTTTGTGTCGGTAATTTAGGTTTCTAGGCTGCAAGAATGTTGAATATAATCACTTCTAATTGATGAAATTTGTCATTTATAATGAGAAAACCTGTTCTGAATTTTCAGCTTGAACTTCAAAATATCCCCATTTAGGAAATAGGTTAATGAATTATCTTAATCTTATTTTTGAATCATCCAATTCTTATTGGATTGTGCTCTATGAACTGTTTGGTTGGGATGGAGATTCAATTTTATAGTTCTATACCCTATTTCTGCTTTATGAATGGAAAAGAAAGACAGGTTTAGAAAAAAATAGAGATGAGAGCTAAAGCAGGAGAAGAAGGTTAACGATTTCAGCTAAACAGGGCAGTACTCCTATCTCTTTTGCACTCTCTTTTAATTTCAATTGTTTGTGATTTGTTCCACATTAGGGACAATGTGAGGATTAAGTGTGGGCAGGAGGATAATGTTAAGGAGTGTTGTGTTTGGAATTTTGCTGAAATTTTGAGTTTTAAAACTGATTTATTGCTGCTGCCATTTTTTTATTTTTGGTGATATGTTCCTTGGTCAATTTTTAAATTTTTAGTTATGGTGTATTTGCTGGAATTCTTCAATTTCCATGTGCTTATTTTCATGTAAAATTTCACCATTGTGTATGTTTTTTAAAAGAAAATGCTTCTTGAAGTTTTATTTTGGCGCTTATCCCATGAGATATTGAGTAAAATTTTTGAATCTTTGATAATGTGAACTAATTTTGGGATGGATTTACTCTATGGGTAACATGGGTTTAAACTCTTAGGAACTCTAGAGAGGAGAGCTTTGTCTTTGTCACTTAGTATGATCATAGTGAGAACTTTGAATGACGAGACTAGTGAGCGAGAATTTAGCTTGAGATTGACTGTCATTGCACTTATGAATCTTGGTTGGAATTGTTTACACTTTGAATTCTGAAAATTTATTTTTAAAAACATTGTTTTTTTTCGATAGGTGTTTTTGAGAGCAATTTCCGAAGCAAAAATTTAGGATAGTTTCTGTGGATGCTAGAACTTTCTTTTACGTTCCCTTGAGGTGAAATCCTAGGCAAGTCTCGACCTTGGATATGATTTAGGCATTCTTTTGGCCGATTCGTTAATCCCTTAACATTTATCCCACCTTTACGTTACCCTTTTTTTAACTCCTTCTAGCTTACGAAGTATGCTAAATGCGTACTCTAAAATTCTTTTCATAGCCCACAATATGACAATATAACCGAAAAAGCCCTTTGCCTACCACCTTTGAACGAGAAAGTAGCCTTCTTAATTGTTGTGGAGCATATGCAAATATTATTGTTAGGGCTTGAAGCAATTGCAAGTTTTGTTCGATGTCTTTATTTAGTTTCTAGTTGTTGGGAATAAATGACACTTGGAACCCATTGTGTCTAAATTATTATTGGATTTGAGTGTGGTCGTAAATATTTTAAGTCTTTGGTTTCCATATAAAAAAAAATAAAAAGAAGAAAAAAAAAAGAAAAAAAAGTGATGAAAAGAAAGAGAAAAAAAATTGCAAAAGAAAAAAAAAATCATAAATCAAAAAATTGAAAAAAAAAGGAAAGAAAAGCAGAAAAAAAAGAAAAAAAAAAGGTTGTTAAATTTCAGTTTAGTGTGATTGTTTTTGTTTTGAGTCACATTTGACGTCATTTGGATATTAAGGGTAGTTAGTTATGCATTGCTCTATTGAAATTGCTTGCTTAAGATTTATTTTATCGTGTTTCTTTAGCCTTACATTATCCTTTCTTTTATAACATTCACTCTAGCCTAACCCTAAATAAAGACCTTCTGATATTTTGTTAAGACTTGTCCTACATTAGTGGAGAGGAAATTTGAAGGAGAGCCTATGGATGTTCACCGTTTTATTTTCTTGAAGCTATGAAAATGTGTTTTAATGCTTTGTTAATTGCTCGATAAAATGTTTATTGATTCAAACTTTGAATGGTGTGCGTTTTAAGAATTCTTAAAGTAACCTTTTCCAATTTAGTTCATAATGATGGAATGATATTGATGGTTGAGTTTTCAATTGCGATGTTGAGTTGTTTCGGAAACTTGCTTGTGTTGGATTGAGTTTTAAGGTGAAGTTTATGGTCTCCTGTACAGATTTGATTTTGAGTTTTGAGTCATGCTTGAGGACAAGCATGGGATAAGTGTGGGGAGATATGATAACTTGCAAATCCAACATGTTTTTATTTTCTAATCTTGTGCATATTTGGTTTTTAATGTGCGTAATTATGGAATTTTATTTAATTTTTCTTCTTTTGATTAGGAACTGTTGGATTTGACAAAAAGAAGCATTTGGAGCATAATTGATTGAGATTTGGATCATTGGACGTGAAGCTAGAAGCTTGACGCTGCCAGTAGTTAGTCTTGGACAAGGCTAACTAGCGAGGGAAACACTGCGAATTGAAATTAATTGGGACTGCTGGCCCGCTTTACCATCTGACATTTTGGGCTTAAATTAGAGCCTAGGAAGAAGAACTATATAGTTTTTATTGGGCACTTTTGTTATGTTATTGTTTGCCTTAGTTTTACACATGACTGTGTTCGTTTTTCATTGTTTTCGATTCTATTTTCTTGCTGCTTTTCTTTAATTTTCTTTATTTCTCATCAATTCAATTTCCCCCCTCCTTTTATATTCTAGCACTTTAAGAATAAACTCGACTAGTCTCTATGGAATCGATCCTCATTACTATACACAAATCTTTAGAGTAGGTTATTTTATTTTTGTTGGTTTCGACACCCATCATTTCACATGTAAAATTAAATGCATTATATGTCAATATCACAGATTTTATTTCTATTCACTTAATCCCATCTCGATTTCACTAATATAATAGTTAGAAGATGAAGAAAAATCTACTTCTTAAAAAAGAAAAAAAAATGAATTAGTTTGCATCCAATTCATAAACCAAACTCATTAATCGTTTGGTCAATCATATCTTCCATCTCATTTTTGTTGGAAACAAGGGAAGACAAATGAACGGAAAAGAGATTTTTTTTTTTTTTGAAGATGAAAACTTTCTTAAACATAGAATTCTTTTTTAGAGCTGCTGCTCTTTTTTACAAAATCTAGACAATGACTCAAATTTCCAAGTCTAGAAAACTACAATGACTTGTTAGAACATACTTGAGCTTCTAATATACAATAAAAAAACATGCATGATATATAATAGTCTTCTTTTTTATATAATAATAATCTATTGTATCCCTGTATTTTAAAAAAATAATACGATTTTGTCATTATATGAACAAGTCATATCTCATTTAAATTGTTTTTGACGAATTATGATTTCTAAATTTTCTTTTTTATATTAGAAATATTTTATTTTCAATTTTTTTGAATCTAATATCTAGGTGTCATGAATCAATTATTTAATTATTATAAATTAGTTAAGTTTACTATCCTTATTCTTTAAGTTCTATATTTTTTACGAATATGGGATTACCCTGTACCTTTTTACTTCCCCCTCCCCCTATTATATCCTTTATGCATTGTCTTTTTAATCAAAGTAGAATTACCACACATATGAAGGTTGGCTGAAGCAAATGGTTTTGATTGAAATTTCAGAAACAAAATCATCTCTAATTGCTCTTTTTGCTCTTCTCTAATTTAAAAATTTTGTTAATAGAGGCTTTATTTAAATAGACTTAATGATACAAGAGTAAAAGTCAATGGGCGTGTATTTCCCCCCAACGTGAAGGAAATGTTAGAGAATATGCAGTTAACGGTGAAAAAAACAAAAACGATGAGGTCAAAGTCCTCTAACTTGTGTTGAGGGTTTAACAGTTTACCCTTTTTTACGATAAAGATTATTCCTTTATTCTAACTTAAAATTCACTCTGGACTCCAACATTGAAAATTGTAAGTAGATCAATGGCCAAGCAAATTGGGTATTCTTTATTTTCTAATATCTTAAAAGCAAATTTGAATAGCTATTAAACGGAGTTTAGGGTGAATATTTTCAGAAAAAAATTTTAATGTGATGAACGTAAACCAAGGGTTCTATATGATTTTGGTGGAATGCAAATTGGGTTACATTACCTATGCTTAAGGCATAGAACTCAATGGCAAGTTCATATCCTAATTTATCAATTGACCGACCAACTTCCTCTCTCATTTTCTACCTATTCTCCAAACCCTAGCCCCTTTTTTTCATAAAAAGAGGAAAAATTGTTTTGTAAGACAGATGACAATCTCCAAACGTAGTCAATTTGAACGTATTGAGTATAGGTTTTCTTAGAAATTGCTTTCCACACAATTTTCTTTTCAAAGAGAGCTTTCTACACATAAATTTAATCGTCACACACATATAATTCATTTCATTTGCAATCCTTATGACCCGAAAAGTCTAAGACTACCTTCGTGATTTCTATCGAACCATCATCATCATCATTTGCGAAACCATATGTTAATAAGATATTAGTATTAATTGTACCTTTTTTTTTAATCATGTAACTAATATCATATTGTTGGAGCTAGAGTTGGTAAGACTTTTGCTCTCAAGTCCTAACTGACCGAGAGCGTGAGTTTTTATAACTATGCTAGACAAAAAATGCAACCAGTACCATATACTATTTATTTGCATTACTATTATAATTTTTGTTCATAGATATTATAAATTACTACCTTCAGTTTTTTCATTTTTTTACGTTTTCTATTTTGGCAAATTTTTTCAATTCTTTACGTTTTCATTTATAGTAAGTTTTGTAATTATTTATTATTATTTCTTTATTGATATTGGTGAAAAAGTAAGGTTTATAAATGATTAGTAATTGTTTATTATTATAGTGTATTGATATTGGTGATTTCTTGGTATTTGTATTTTTAGGGTGTAAAGAAATGAAAAATTTGGAGGTAGTAGAATGCAACTACACAATCCAACTTTATTTTATTCTTCTTAGGAAAAAACTGGTCATTATTTGAATAGGACAAAAAAATTGAATGTTTTCAAACATCATATCTTTTTTGTGATAGCCGAAATTCGTAGAAATGTTGAAATAACAAAAATATTAAGGGAGTAAAAGTCACACTTTCATGTACATCGATAGAACACCATTACCCATATTTGAAGATCTAAGAATTTCAATAAAAAAAGGATCAATAATCTACTTGTATTTCGAAATAACCAAAGCAAACAAGAACACTAAAACATAAAGTTATTCAGTATAAAGGATAAGAATAAAAAAGCTCCATAAAGGAGAGGAACAAAAACACTCATAGACGAAAATTATCAATTTATGTTTTAACCAGAATTAGAACTTATTGAGAATAAACGAAAAAAACTAGAAGAAAAGCAAAGTAAGAACCACCACTAATAAACAAGATCGGCGGTAGCTCAATCAAGAAATGTTAGAAGAAACTTCAAAGGAGAAAAAAGAGAGATGGCTAATTTTTGATTTTTTTTAATAAAACAATTTTATGGATAATATATCAATACATACATAATATAACTCACGCATTATTCAAATTCCTGACTATGACATAATTTTTCTTAAGAAAAGTCATGAGATGAAATTAACCTATCGAATTATAATTATTTTGTTAAAAACTATAATATTTATTTGTTTTGATGGACTGCACTAGTCTACTACCTTGCTAAGGGCATTGATTCAGTAAGCAGTTCAATGGAATCTATTGCCTCAAGATCTTGCCTTAGTCCAGCTGCTAAGCATTCATTCAACTCTGAAACTACTTGATGCATTGTTGGCCTGCCATCAGAAGTTGCAGATGCACAAGCCATTGCTATTTCCACTACTTTCCATGCAGAGTTAGTATCAAAATCTCCACCTAAATTTGGATCAACAACACTTTTAATGTCTCCATTTGCAAGCATATGACTGACCCACTGAGTTATGTGAACATTTGTTTCATTCT